>KZ651207.1:180328-210398 GCA_001010745.2 Gerris buenoi
CCCTGTTACTTGTTTTGTTTATTTTTGTTATATGTCACTTGGTTTTATAAATATCGAAAATAAATCGTAGTTAACAGTTTATACGTCTTTAGCATTTTATGTGATTTTATAATTCACATTTAATGAAAAATGTAAGGAACTTCGTTCCTACCGGGTGTCCCACGACACCACACGTATTTTCTTTATTTTAAATATATAAGAAAGTACAAATTTTAATATAGTTATGTTTTCAAACAATTTGGATGATAATGTATGCTGGGCTCTTACAAACAGATTTTCCATAGAGACTTGGTGTAAGAGGAATTCATTAACATTTGAGATTATGTTTCACAAAATGGATTTTCAAAATTCTATGCATGCCAGATGTTGTTGACATATCAGCAATCAAGCGAAATATATGAATGTGCTGGTTATGTCAGCATAATGATCCCACAAAGCTTACTTGTGCTTGTACGGGACAGGTAAGAGGTGTGTGAAACAGATGAACATTCTCTAGCTATATGGGTACATTCATCCAGTTAACCATGTTATTTATAGCGTTTGACCAAGTCATGTTCGTTGTTCGCTTAGTCAAACGAGGATGTCCTAATTGTCATTAATATTATCATGCATGCTCTTGAATATCTTGCGCTTTACAATATTCAAACTGCAGTACATTATATAATATTTTTAAATTATATGAAGAATTTCAAACGTTATTCAGTTAGAGTTAGAGGCAATTAAAAATTAAGAACCATGTGGATATCCATTATCAATTAAAGAAAAAAAGATACGACGGCAAAGATCAGGCACAAGTTCAAATTTTTACGTGTAATGTTCAAATTTTGGCACTTATTTAGATTGTTACTCCCCTTATAAAAAAATACGTGTGGTGTCGCGGGACACCTGGTAGGAACGAAGTTCCTTACATTTTTCATTAAATATACATTATAAAATCACACTGCTAAGTATATGTATACATTGCTAACTATACTTATACATGGTGGACTAAGAAAAGAGGCAAAATTAAAAGTAACTGTTTGTACCTAGCAGAGTTAAGGATAACTTAAAAGAAAATCATTGTTTGTGTCATTAAAGCAAGCGTCTTACAATAAATTATTATTATTATTATTATTATTATTATTATATATAATATGGCTAATCAAAAAAATGTTTGGGCACTTCCAGACCACCTAGAGATATGCGATTTTTTGCGTTTGGTTCCGAATCGGCTCAAACCGACTAGAAAAATCTGAAAAGTCGAAAAAAATTATACGAAAATCAGATATTGGAAGTTTATTTTAGATTCCAACCTTCTGCAGTATCACCTAATATTTAATTAAACAATAAAATTGCATAGAAATTGCATATTATGTAACAGATTTAACTAACCTTAAATCCTGAAGTTATTTTTATGTGTGAGCAAGCAGCCAATGAGCGACATTTGAAATGGCAATGAAATAAATAAAATATTATTAGATAAGTAAAATGGATCACGAAGTATATGTTACAATTCGGATACTAAAGTTGATATCGAAATTAATCCTAGGGGGTCTTATATAGATGCGTCAATATTGAATTCTGTAATCCAGTCGGTGTACCATATCATGAGTCATGAGTAACTTTGAAAGAGAATGCATGTGTCATGTAAATGAAAAATTTTAATTTCACTACTGAATGCATTAGTTAGTAGAACGAAACTAATAATAGTTAAGGTATCTAAATATTAATAGTTCCAAGAACAACTTTTAAATTTAAAGTTGGAAATAGAGGTGTGGAAATTATGCGTATAGACAGTTCCCCCTGGAATTAGCTTACTCGGTGACAATAAATAAATCCCGGAGTCAAAAATTATCCTTTGTTGGTTTGGATTTCATTAGTACTTTGTAGTAGTATATATTCAATGAAATGGCCTACTCAATTAACCAATATGATAGTAATTTGTATAAAACAGTAATATGAACACTGATTGCAAGCATGAACCCCACGCGAAGCGCGGGGCGAATGCTTATATACATGTATGAATATAAGAAAAAAGTTGATTATGATGAGTTAATTGTATTTAAAGAGTATGTTTGTTAAAGGATGTTGGATTGAAATAGCACTGTTTTCTACCTACCAGGCCTACTAATTTAAAATATTATAAAATATACCTCTTCCCTACTCTAAAGCTTCTGCTTGTATCAGGTTGAAATTTTACATGCCTGTTTCAATTGTACTTTAGACAATGTGTAAGAAGTTTTATTAAAATCGTTTTACGTTAGAACAGAAGATATCGGTAAAAACTTTGTTTTCTTTATTTTAAACGTTTAGGTCCACTTTAATAAATTTAGCGATCATTATCACTTCATAACCGTGTCAGTCTTCGTTTTGCTATAAAAATTATTTAAAAAAGTTGTGTGTCTCATTTAATAGATAAAGTTTGAATTTTTTCTTGAATTAAGTAGGTACGCAGTATTTTAATAATATACCTAATATATTGATATAAGCGTCGGCACAGATCAATTTTACTTTTAGCAAGACCGTGATTTGATTTTCTATATTTACAAAACGAAGTGTCATTTAGACATATATAACAAAAATAAACAAAACAAGTCAAGTGACATGCTTCCTTAATAACACTTTTCCCCGTCTTAACATTTTTTAAGCTTACGCTTACGCGAGCGTTGAGCGTGAACGCTTGGGCGGATAACGTTGTCCACCGAACTTAGCCTGGGCATTGGTAAAATGAACATGTGTACCAAATTCTAACTAACCCGGTGATCTTTTACTAAAGTTATTGTCATCGGTAGATTCTTGACGGTGACTGGGTGACTTTGTGACGGTGATTTTGTGTCGGTTATTTTGTGACGGTGACTTTGTTCGTTTTTTCGGATTCACTTCCGGGCTCCAGAACGTGCCATAAGGAACTTCTTCCAAAAATAGAGGGGTTTTATAAGGGGAGTAACAATCTAAAGAAGATGTACGGAATGTTCTTATTTAGACTGTTACTCCTCTTATAAAAACAGAAGTGTGATACTCCGGTTTGTCATTGGACTAACGTATGCCATAAT
Source organism: Gerris buenoi (assembly GCA_001010745.2). Lineage (NCBI taxonomy): Eukaryota > Metazoa > Arthropoda > Insecta > Hemiptera > Gerridae > Gerris > Gerris buenoi. Next base: position 183,361 of record KZ651207.1, read on the forward strand.
AGTAATTTTGTCAGCCATTTTTATTCTAAAAAACATATAGAGGATTAACAATGTAAAGAAGTACCCAAATTGTATTTATTTTAAATACATAAAGCTGAGTTCAAAAATAATTATTAAAAGAACAGCATACATTTATTTTAATACTAGATTTTATTTCGAGGATAATGGATGAAGTTAGTCCGAAGCCTGTTGTTTAAATTTAATCTAGAAGTTATCTTAGGTAAGCAGTTTCAATAAAAAAAAAACTACCAATGATAATATGATAATACACTCGAATGCTCACTGAGGTTCATCATTTTTCTATTACATCCGAGTTCTGTAAGCTTAGTTCATCTCATCAATCAGAGCTGATATCATAAACTACTTGCTTCTAGAAGAAGCTAAACGACTGTTGTGGTAGGTCCTCATGAAGCCATCGAAATCTACACCAAAATTCATACATCATAATTTGTTTGTGGCGGATATGTGATAGAAGCAAAGAGGACTTTTCACATTGGTCTTACGATATTTATTGCGTAGAATAAATCCTGTGAAAAGGGAGCGAGTTGTGTCCCTCAATAGGACCATATAAAATGACAACTGGTAAAACCTCATGTTATGTGACAACTGACAAATCCTTAGAAATGCCAATGCTCACAAATCTAAACCTCCGTGAATCCGGATATTTTGAAGAGGATATGAGGAATGAAATGGATACTCCTTTTAGGGAGAGTTGAGTCCAGAAGGCAAACCTACTGATAGCTTAAAATGGACATTCCAATGGATAATAGCGAGTGGGACCGTAGGTTAGAATGTGGTAAGTGCGGTGGGTCTGTACAATGTGTAGCTTTACTCTTTGGACCTAAATTTACAGAATATTCGATTCTTGTTTCAATACGATATATCGCTTTTTGACATGCAATACTAATAAAACCAGGATTGGCCAACCTATCGACAATTTGTCCAAATATTTATCTTGTATATGATAATAAATCTTCGACGAACTAATTAGTATTGGAAACGCGACGCATCATATGAGTATTTAGTCCAAAGTATTTCTAGGCAAAATTTTCTTCTAAATAACTTTTGTTACCACGGAAAATACTCAGTCAATTAGTGTGGCATATAGCTTTTTCGAATCCTATTTTCCAAACTTTAATGATTTTATGGTTTTACAGCCCATTAGTGTAAAATTTATTTGAATATAATTTGACATGGATTAAAGTATCATTTTAGGAATTAAATTCAAATTAAGTTGTTATCGCAAGTTCGTAAGTTATCAAATGAGGATAACCCTACCGTCGATACTTGATTGATCTAGGGATCATTGGACCGGTTTCTGCTAAACGCCATTATCAGCAGAGTCGAAGTCTCTCGTAGCACTCATCGAGTCTACATGAGAGAATGAAGTTCAACAAGTAGGTATCGACAGTAGGGTTATCCTCATTTGATAACATTTTAGGAATATTTAATGAGCACAGACGATTGAAATTTGAAATCAATATCGGACTATATTCGAACTACTTTTGATAAACCATCCAAATTTCTTAAAAAATCAGGTAAGTACTTTTGAAGATAAAGGTGTAAATAAATGTATGTTTGTGCGCATGTGAAAGAGAAAGAGAAGCAAATGGGCGCAGAAGATTGAATTATAAGGAACCAACAATGGCCTAATTATAACCAGCCATGCAAATGTCATTATAATCGGACCAGTAGTTTTTATACATGTAGATTGGCAAAACTTGAGCCACAGACAGACACGGAACCAAAAATGTTCCCTGTTGTCTGAAACGGATATCTGTCTTAAAATTTTGTTTTAAAATAATTTCGCTCTTCAGAACGATCACTTAACTTCCGCTGCCTTAGGCAAGCTTAAAGCAATACATATAGTCGATTCAAACGATAAAATGTTTGCAAGATTTTGACTATTACTTTTATGGAGTGATAAAATAATATGATTAAAAACTAGTAGCAGTAAGTTCTAAAGTGCCTAACAGTCAATTCGTACCTAAAGTGTGTCCCAAACGAGAGTTAGTGCGTTGACAGCGGGGGAAATAAATAAAGTCGAAAAATAAATAAAGAGAATTAGAAATAAAATAAAGCTGGTCGATATAACAAAGACACACTTCCACTAAACTCTCAATACAGAGTTCATATGAGGGCGAGGTATAACTTCATTCCAACAGGGCTAGTTATACTTCCAGTGACACCATAGTATCCAACAGGGTTTATTCTCCCTATGACACCATAGAGTTTAGAGTATAAAATTCAACATAAAAGTCATCATAGTATCCAACAGGGTTAATTATTCTCCCAGAGACACCATAGTGTATAAAATTCAACATAAAAGTCATCATAGTATCCAACAGGGCTAGTTATTCTTCCATTGACATCATAGTAGCCAACAGGGTTAATTATTCTCCCATTGACACCGTAGAGTATAAAATCAACTTTTATCCTGAATTCAAGTGTTGAAGGTAAATCTGACGACAGTTAATAAAGCTATAGTTGTACTAGAATTAGAATAATAAATCCAACAGGAGGTAGATTAATCCAAGTCGATTTAGTTAGCCTAATTGGTTTTTACCTTTGATCAAAGTTTAATTTTACACTGAGTTCCTCTACATGGCAAAGGGAACAAATTAATCTAACTAGAAAATATAAAACAACCAGATGCATTTTTCTCTTTAATGTTTGCACTATTTAAGAATTAATTAGATACAGTCTGTATATAGGTAATATTAATTTTAAAAAAATCTTTTACTCCAAAGTAAAATTTATTTTTTATTTATATTGTATTGACTGCTCTTAGTTGGAATTTTACCTACCTAGACTCTACCTTTATTCAGTTGGAAAAAGGATGTAAGTCTGAAGAAGAAATAATTAATCATAATACTCCAGTTCATGCGAAATGTATTGATCTCCATACTAATCATAGACCAGAAAGGACGTTTATACGTAAGAGTGGTTTATACAGGAATAAATTTTAAAAATGCAGAGGAAAAATCATATAAAAAAATAATTTGCATTTTATTACATCATTGATTTTTGACTGGTCTTATATTACTTTGCTTTGTAAGTTTCATCGCACTTTTCGGTTACCTCCATTTTGAACCCCTTCCCGTCTTTCAATCTTCCCCAGATTTTGCGCGTATTAATTATTTGTTTAGATCACTCAACTTCTGATAAATAAATCGTCATTTCTACTTAAAGAATTTTATTTACAACCAGAAAATTAAATTAAATTCTCAAATTATACTTTGTTATTACCAATTAAACAGGTGAGACGCTTAAGTGTTAGTGCTCTTTTAATGTAAGTTTATGTAAATTAAAATTCGATCTAAAAAAATCGATTTAATATTTCCTCTATTGGTTTTACTTTTTACTTTCTCACATAAAGAGAAAGTATTGTGATGGCGCGAAAATTCGATTTTGACATTGTGATGGATTTACACGCTTTGATGTCCCCTTAGTCCAAAAAAGTGTTTTTAAATAAACTGTAAGGCAAGCTTAAAGCAATACATATAGTCGATTCAAACGATAAAATGTTTGCAAGATTTTGACTATTACTTTTATGGAGTGATAAAATAATATGATTAAAAACTAGTAGCAGTAAGTTCTAAAGTGCCTAACAGTCAATTCGTACCTAAAGTGTGTCCCAAACGAGAGTTAGTGCGTTGACAGCGGGGGAAATAAATAAAGTCAGCAGACCTCTCTGAGGAAAATAAATAAAGTCACTAGTTCTGGGTAGGGGTGGGGCAGAGGGCCTCTTCCCTCCACTAGAGATTATTTATCTATGTCTAGTTGGCCAGACCTTTTGTCCGAAAAAATCTCGAGCCCTCATTGGCTCCCCACTCCATTTACTAGTTTTTCCCGCGCTGACAACGCACTAAATCTCTTTTAGGACAGACTGCATATTACTTATTTATTTTTTTATATAAATACCTGATAACAATGTTGACCATCACTTATTGAATATAGATTTTTTTTCTATTTATAATAAATCATACTAGTTAACATGTTAAACACACAGAGAATTAGAAATAAAATAAAGCTGGTCGATATAACAAAGACACACTTCCACTAAACTCTCAATACAGAGTTCATATGAGGGCGAGGTATAACTTCATTCCAACAGGGCTAGTTATACTTCCAGTGACACCATAGTATCCAACAGGGTTTATTCTCCCTATGACACCATAGAGTATAGAGTATAAAATTCAACATAAAAGTCATCATAGTATCCAACAGGGTTAATTATTCTCCCAGAGACACCATAGTGTATAAAATTCAACATAAAAGTCATCATAGTATCCAACAGGGCTAGTTATTCTTCCATTGACATCATAGTAGCCAACAGGGTTAATTATTCTCCCATTGACACCGTAGAGTATAACAAAGACACACTTCCACTAAACTCTCAATACAGAGTTCATATGAGGGCGAGGTATAACTTCATTCCAACAGGGCTAGTTATACTTCCAGTGACACCATAGTATCCAACAGGGTTTATTCTCCCTATGACACCATAGAGTATAGAGTATAAAATTCAACATAAAAGTCATCATAGTATCCAACAGGGTTAATTATTCTCCCAGAGACACCATAGTGTATAAAATTCAACATAAAAGTCATCATAGTATCCAACAGGGCTAGTTATTCTTCCATTGACATCATAGTAGCCAACAGGGTTAATTATTCTCCCATTGACACCGTAGAGTATAAAATCAACTTTTATCCTGAATTCAAGTGTTGAAGGTAAATCTGACGACAGTTAATAAAGCTATAGTTGTACTAGAATTAGAATAATAAATCCAACAGGAGGTAGATTAATCCAAGTCGATTTAGTTAGCCTAATTGGTTTTTACCTTTGATCAAAGTTTAATTTTACACTGAGTTCCTCTACATGGCAAAGGGAACAAATTAATCTAACTAGAAAATATAAAACAACCAGATGAATTTTTCTCTTTAATGTTTGCACTATTTAAGAATTAATTAGATACAGTCTGTATATAGGTAATATTAATTTAAAAAAAATCTTTTACTCCAAAGTAAAATTTATTTTTTATTTATATTGTATTGACTGCTCTTAGTTGGGATTTTACCTACCTAGACTCTACCTTTATTCAGTTGGAAAAAGGATGTAAGTCTGAAGAAGAAATAATTAATCATAATACTCCAGTTCATGCGAAATGTATTGATCTCCATACTAATCATAGACCAGAAAGGACGTTTATACGTAAGAGTGGTTTATACAGGAATAAATTTTAAAAATGCAGAGGAAAAATCATATAAAAAAATAATTTGCATTTTATTACATCATTGATTTTTGACTGGTCTTATATTACTTTGCTTTGTAAGTTTCATCGCACTTTTCGGTTACCTCCATTTTGAACCCCTTCCCGTCTTTCAATCTTCCCCAGATTTTGCACGTATTAATTATTTGTTTAGATCATTCAACTTCTGATAAATAAATCGTCATTTCTACTTAAAGAATTTTATTTACAACCAGAAAATTAAATTAAATTCTCAAATTATACTTTGTTATTACCAATTAAACAGGTGAGACGCTTAAGTGTTAGTGCTCTTTTAATGTAAGTTTATGTAAATTAAAATTCGATCTAAAAAAATCGATTTAATATTTCCTCTATTGGTTTTACTTTTTACTTTCTCACATAAAGAGAAAGTATTGTGATGGCGCGAAAATTCGATTTTGACATTGTGATGGATTTACACGCTTTGATGTCCCCTTAGTCCAAAAAAGTGTTTTTAAATAAACTGTAAAAACGTGAAAAAAAAAAATATTTCTCGGTAACGGTTCCGACTATTTTGATTAAAAAATTCTAAAATGTAGTCCATTTAAGTACGAATCTAATGATATAAGCCGTTTTCCCGGGAAAAATCTAGTTCCGGAGAAAATAGCTTAAAACGCGGACGGAGAGAGCCCGGGTTCGATTCCCCGCCCGGGGGAAGTTATTTTTATGGTATATTTTGATGAAATGCTCAGTAATAATTAAATGTACATACGAAAACTAATAAATGGGAAACACTGGGCTAAGGAATTATTACCTCGTATATGAGAAAGTTTGTCTGAGTTGTCTTGGACCGATTTTTCACATTTTGATTCAAACAACTTTTAAGCTCTATTTGCTACCCAAGTTAAACTTTCGTTTAGCATTAATCAATCGGTTAGAATTAATCAATGCTGTACTTTGACTTTCATAGAAATTCCATGTGTTGAATAAGCGCGGATATGAACACTGGCGTTGTATTCCACTGGGGATTTAGTGCGACGTCTGTCATACTTTGAAAGTAAAGCTCTCAGGTAGAACGCTTCATTAAAATTAAATACAGAATGATTTTCTATGCAGAATAGAAATGATTATGTTTCCAATCATTCCACTCGAAATTCTCTATTGGAAATCTCCTTCGCTTTTTTTTTTTTTTTTTTTTTTCTTTGGGTTAGAATTCCAGGTGCTGTGCTTTCATAAACGTTTTATTTATTTCCTATATATACATATATGTAACAGTTGTATTTTAATCAAACCAATATTTTTTCCGTCAATCCCGGAATATGTTTCATTCATTTGTTTTACGTTAAGCTATTATTTCTTTTCATTTATATATTGTCATGAAAACTTCTTGTATATTTTTATTTTATTTTTTTTATTCTCATTTTTTTAAATTCAAAGCCAGAATTATTCATAATCCAACTCTACAGGTCTCTCGCTAGATAAATACACTCGCATTGTACGTGTATACGTATTGTTTATATGCCTTTATATCATGCATATTTTACCCCGGTGTATTTTATGTTATATACTATAAATAAAATACGGGGTTTTAACACTTTTAATACTTTTTTTTTTTACATAATAAACATTATATTTATTATTCTTGTGTCCTGTCCCAATAAAACCACTACTTACTTAAAAAACTTTAGTACTCTATGATCATGATTACGAAAAATATAACACCCGTCTAGGATTCGAACCTGAAACCAGTAAGGAAAATGGTAGGAGCCTGTGTAGCCAGTTGGAGAGAGTGGTTTGCTTTTAATCAGTCAAGTTAAGCATCATCGAGCGTGGTCAGTAAATGGATGGGTTTCCAGTCTACCTGACCTAACTTTGGGTTCAATTGCCGGGCCAGGCCACTGCTCCATGCTCATCTAGCATTGCGCTTAAAGAAATGGGTAGGTACTCGAAAGAGTATAGCGCCACCCGCTGCGCCACCAGTTTTCGACCTGGAAACCATGCTCAAAAATCTTTCTGTTTCTGTTTGATATGAAAATCGATATTTAGAGACATGGTTAACGACTAAATACTCCAAACAATGTGAAGAGTTTGGTTCTTAACCAGGTTTGTTCAATGGGCCTACCTAATACCTACTTTATTACTCTACCTAATACCTACTTTACCTAATACCTACTTTATTATACCTACTTTTTTACTCCCCTATGAGACTCTTTCTCCAAATGGATTTCATTTTATTTACACGTCAAGACTAAATTTACCAGATTTAATTACTATGGTTCCTGTCCTTTTATTTGTTGGTCATTCCATGTCTGTTTTTCTTTCTCCCTTGCTGTTTGTCTGTCCGACCGTTGCGTTGATGTATAAAATTTTTAAGTTAAATTTAAATTTTAAATTAATTGCTGGTTTTGTTGAGTTATGAGTTATGACTTATGATCCTTGGTGTATAATGTTTCTAAATGCACATTTTTATTAACAACTACACGTTTAAAATAACGTATCCTAAAGTATTTATCTGATTTTTAAGAAATTCCTATGGTTTGTTTAAAGTAGCCTACTTTATTATTTATCATCCCATATATGAGTCAATCTTCTACGCCCATTGGATCTCTTCCCCTCATACCAAAGCTTTTTTTATTAACACCTTTATCTTTAAAAGTAATCAAATGTTGGTTCGCAAAAAATGAACGACAAACCGACAGACAGACATAGACCTAAAAAAATTTTCTTATATCTGAAACGGATTTCTGTCTCGTAATTTTCGAAAACGAAGACATAAAATATTTTCGTTCTTCAGAACAATTACATAGCTTCCGTTACCTTCGGTAAGCCCGGAAGCAAAAATATTTAGGAATGTATAAAAGAAAGCCAGAATAAAGCCAAGGTTTGAAGAAGAAGGTTTGAAGAAGTGAGAAAGTAGGGCACCGTAGCTTCTTCTCTATTATACTTTCTTTATTTCTTCAACCAAGAAATAATATTAAATAAATAATAAAGTAAAATAAAAGGAATAAAAAACTAAATTATTTATCTTATCAAAAACAAGATATTTATATATTTGCATATTTGATTTGGAACTTTTTTTTTTAAATAACTTATTATTTGAATATAACTTCTGCATGTAAAAGTGATAATATTACTTTTGCCTAATTACCTGTTAACACAAAAGAATATTCACACATTAACTCAATTGTTGGTCCCATATCATTTTCAACCTTATGCGCCTATTTCTTTCTCTTTCACATGCGCACAAACATACATTTATTTACACCAATATCTTTAAAAGTTATCTTATCTGATATTTATTAAATTATGATGGTTTGTCGAAAGTAGCCCGCAGATAGCCACAGATTAATTTCAACCGTCTGCGCTCTTTAAATTTTGCTAAATTGATAATTAATTTTGGGTAGGTAATCAAATAAAGTAAGGCCATTGCTTTTCGGCATTTAAATATAGGTACGCTAACCCCATAAGGGGAACCACGGCTAGGTGACGAACTGCTAGGGAATTAATGTACAATATTATAATTATGTATGTTAGTTAATTTTTTAAAAAAAACAATATGCAATTAATGGTTATTATTATAACTCGTAGAGATCCTTTATCATCTGATTTATAAGATTCTTTAATTCTGAATGAGAATTGTTTATACAGCATTTTCTTTTAGTTACCTTGAACCTTAGATACTTGAATTCAAGTGAATAAACACTCATAACCTTTATAAGCAACCACTTCATTTTGAAATTATTTTTTAAAATAATCGCTATTTTCAGACATTCTGCAAAGTGGAATATATTTTTTTCACCTCTTTTCTACTATGCAAACTAAAAATAATTGGACATGATTTTTTCTTTAATTGATGCTCCAAGTCCTATTAATAATTAATGCTCCAAACCTATTAATAAGACAGAATTGTTTTTTAAAGTTAATTAATTTTATTAAATAATTTGTTCGACCAATTTATTATGTTATATCACATTGAGGAACTGCGATAAATTTATTTGAAATATTTAGAATCAAGTTGTGTCAGCTAAATACAGTTGCCGCAATGTGCAACCGGGCCCAAACATTGGCCCCGGCGGGGAAACAGGGTACCTAAACAAATATTATCTTAACGTGTTACATAAAGATATTTTGGTAAATTAGCTCTCAGCAATGGAAACAAATCGTTTCAATTAACGTCAATAAAAATACTGGGGTTCTTTTAACCCATCGTTCTATTTTACCTTGTTCAAGAATGATAAACACTTTTTTCACCAAAGACCGAGTAAGCGTGTAAGAGTGTAATAAGTAAACTAGACCGAAAAAGCTAAAAGACTTGAACGATAATGGAAAATCCATTTGTTCAAATGATGAGCGAAAGCTCGTTCGTTCGAAAGATTGAGAAAGCTCGTTCTATTGGCCACACATTGGCCATAATATTCGACGAGTATCACTAGGCCAACGTGTGGGTAGTTGAGTTGGCGCTTGAGGTGGTGGTGGAGATTAGAGCTGGCGTTTGCTAATTAGCATGCGGCCAATGTGTGGATGGGAAGCTGGTATGTACTTGTGAACATTTGCCGAATCCAGTTTATATTACCACCACCGCTTTCACAAGCACCAATTCGACGCCAAGCGACGCTTGCCGTATCGTATGGCCAATGCGTGGGTCTGGCTTAAGTTTAAAAACAATGTCAATATTACTTTTCATTTAAAATAATTGGATGGTCTTTGCAAACTAAGACACACATACTTTATTCTTGCTGTATCTTTTAGGTCCTGATTAATACCATGATTTGGTTATGTCAGGAAAATTGATCAGGTTACTTTACTTATCTACTTGATGTGATCATTAGTGTAAAAAATGTCTCTTCTCTCTAGGATACGAACTCACCAGATTGTCCCCGTGTTTAAACCTGTTTTTTGGGCGAGTTGAGTATGCTATCGAGAATGCGAGTTGCGATAGGCTAGGCCTACACATATACATTTATCTATAATTATTAGTACAAGTACTGTTATTTTTTAAGTCCTTATCCTTTCTTTTACGGCAATTAGCATGCGGCCAATGTGTGGATGAGAAGCTGGTATGTACTTGTGAACATTTGCCGAATCCAGTTTATATTACCAACGGGACTTTAAACGGGGAATTAAACGGGGACTTTATGCATGTGCTTTATTATAGGTGTGATACATATCCAACCTCTCAGGAATTAGGATCTCCATATACATATTTCAGTTTGAACTACTAAGAGTATATACTTGCTGACCAATTGTAAATACGATTTGTAGATCAGGTTCAACGCGAGTGCACAAACAGAAACAGAAGATAACACAATTTTTGTTCTCAGAGAAGAAATAAAAATGATAAAGAACCAGTTGATTTTTTACTTAAAAACTAGAAAAAGTAGAAGCAGTCACTAGATACTTCAAGCATTAGATATCATATTCATCATATTTCATCAGTTTTTTTTTCAAAATGTATTTGTTAATATATTACTTCCCATGAATCATGAATAATTAAACATTGGTTACAAACTTCCAAACCTCATTTTACCCGACTCAACTTTTCAAAAATAGATGTTCAATTAAGGAATTCGATGCTTTTTATCAAAAGGTTTCTCATTAATATTTCTTTCTTTTTTTTCATTATCCAGAATATGATTTATCTCTCTTAAGTTAAAAATTAAAAAGTTTCAGAAGGGATTGAGTTTACTGTTTTATTTTTTTTATACTCAAAAATTTCCAGCAGAATAAGATACGTAAATAGTTATGAAATACTTTTTTTTACAAATTTAATCTTCAACACTTTATAATGAGTCAACCAAAATATATTGTTGGAACGAAGTTCCTTATGGCACGAAATCTACCGATAATGGCGATAACATGTGTAAAAGTTGACCGATTTAGTTGAAATTTGGTACAGATGTTCATTTTACCAATGCCCAAGACAAGTTCGTTGGACAACGTTATCTGCCCAGGCGTTCACGCGCAACGCTCGCATAAACGTAAGCGTCAAATTAAAAAATTGGAATTTTTGGACGGGAAAAAATTCTAACTTTATCTATTTAATGAAACAGACAACTTTTTTAAATAAAATATTTTAGTAAAACGAACACCGACACTGCTATGAAGTGATAAAGATCGCTAAATTTATTAAAGCGGACCAAAACGATTAAAATAAAGAAAACAAAGCTTTTACCGATATCTTACGTTCTAACGTAACGATTTTAATGAAACTTTGTATACATCACCTATAGTACAATTGAAACAAGCATGTAACATTTCAACCTGATACAAGCAAAAGTTTTTGTGAGTTAATGATTTATATTTTTTATTTTAATATTTAATTGGAGTAATTTGCCGACGGCGCGGCGTCTGAGAGGACAGTTCTTTTTTGTTCTACAACCATCTGCTTTAACTATAAATTTATCATTAAATTTTTTCTCAATATACAATACATTATTTATTTAAAGACGCTCACTTCAAAGATAATAAAAAGCTTTTCATTTAATTTTGCCTTAACTCCACTAGTAAAAATAGTTAGTTACTTATAATTTTGTCACTTTTTTAACTACACCATGTATAAGTAGTTATTACTGTGATTTTATAAGTTATATTGATTAAAAAGCGTAAGGAACTTCGTTCCTATCGGGTTTCCCACGGTACCACACTTATTTTTTTTAGTATTGATATGTTTATGTACGCAAAGAAAGAAATGTGATCCACCCAGCCCATTGTTTGTGATCATTGCGCTAAAATTTTCCTTCTATGATATTTAATCTGGTTTGAATCATATAAATGGGGGAGGGACTTTAGAAACTACTGAAATCCACTCTAATTCTGGTATTCAAGTACCTGGGATTGGAAAAACTATTGTGAACGTATCTGCTGCAGATGCAAAAGAGCTGGTACAAGAAAATTATTAGGTACTTCTTTAGTTAGTTTCTCCCCTATGCTTTTTAGAATATAAATGACTTTGACTAAATAACCATTAAGACAAAGGCATGTTTAGTCCAATGTACTTTGAGACAAAAATATCACATTTCTGTTTTTATAAGGGGAGTAACAGTCTAAAGAAGAATATTCAGTGCCCCTCCTTTCGATTGTTTTTTTTTTTCGACTCTCAGTGCTTCGATTCAGTGCCCCTCCTTTCGACTCTCTTATGTTTTTTTTTTGTTTTTTTATAAGGGGAGTAGCAATCTAAAGAAGTGTAACTTCTTAAGGATCCTGGAATTTGTCTATGTCTTCACAATAGACCTACTAACATACAGCAAATAATAAGACAGTTAAAGTTACGAATCACATGGAAGGGAAAGTTGCATTGATTTCGTTACGATTGAATTCTTGAATTATTTTATACAACTCTGGGATTTGTTAGCTCAGGATTCTTAAGATGCACATAAGGACTATTATTATCTACTGTTCATTTTCTTTATATGTTGTTTTAAATATTTCTAATTGTTGAATGTTGAATTGGTATTAGTTTTAAAGCACGTTTTTATAACACTACTGAAAGATAATAAAAACTTAGCACGTGGCTGTATAATTATTATAATAGTTAGGATTTCAATAAGGTCTCTTTCCTTTATCCTTATCCTAGATAGTGTTTAGTTACCTTTATAGTACTAGTTGAATATTGATGGACCCTTTTAGAAGTTAATGGCTAGTAAAGGAAGCTCTATAACTGTTATCTTAGCATTTATATACCGGCTGATCTACCTTTTTACTTTTAAAAATAATGAAAACGCCAACTGTTCTGTAAAATTACTTTTGCATTTATAAACAGAGAAACACACTTTCTAGAATTATTTAATTAATTAAGTCTATACTAAGAGTACGAGATAGAAAATTGAATTCACTCGTACTGATATACAGGGTGGGCCAAAAAAACCGCACTTTTTTGGAACACTTATAGCTCAGCTTCTGTATTAGATAGAGATATGGGGTTTGCGGGGTCTGAAAACTGCATTCTTCTACTTTAAATTTAAAATCTATAACTTTAATAATTGCAAGATAAAAAGAACTTTTTATACACTACGTTTTTAAATTTTCTTAAACCGTGCCATCGATATATTTGAAATAATATAATCGATATATTTCCTGTTTTGCTGTCATTTAATGTTTATCTCTTATTTATAAAAATCATAGAATAATACTATATATAGAAGGAGCATAGAATCAAAACAACAAGCAATTACTGATAAGGGACTGAAGCCAACTTTGGGGCTTCAAGGGGTTGTGTCCATTAGACCAGGGGACCAACAAAACAACACTCCTTTTTTTCATTTTAGCTGGAGAAGGTTGGCCACGCTTTAGTAACTATTCAAAGCCCGCTCACAAACGTCAAGAAAACAAGCCCTGCCATTGGTTATTGTCAACTCGCCCGTCATGATATAATAAACATTATTTTTAGCATATTTCAAACTAAAATAAGATAAAACACAAAAAAATATTACAATAAACTAAACTGACTATCAATAATTATAATTAAATAAAAAATTAAATTATAAAACCGAAGGCAAATAATTTTAGAGTTATGACGTCACAAATTACAAAAATGAATTTTTAGAACGCGGATAATGATCACAACAAAAGTTGGTTTCAATGTTATCAGTGACACTCCTTCTATATATAGTATTATTCTAAGATAAAAATAATATATTTGAAACCTGTCGAAATGAAGATTGTAAATATTATGGGATATGACAAAACAAATAAAATAACTTGCGGATTTTTTCCGAACTAACTTTTCATTCAGCAAATTTGCTGAAAACGAATTAAATTCTGCTAAAAAATGACTAAAAGTATAATGCATTGTCATCGTGTTCTGAGCTGTTCTGAAAGTTTTAAACGTCTAGCTACTCGGGATGTTAGTTAAAATTCGATTGCAATATTTGTACCGGACAAACAAACAAACAAGAAACCAAGTTAATAAAAACGTAGTAAAAAGGATTGGGTAAAAGCCACGCAATGACGGTTTGAAATAGGCTCTTAAAAAAAGTCGTCCGGGTAGTGATCTTTTCTGGTATTATAGTTATGATAGTAGTACAAGTGTTCACACAAGACGTGTTCTACCATACCAGTTACTAGCCATACTAGTATTTACCATGTACTAACCCGTTTTACTCTGCAAACAATTGGTCAGTATTTATTTCTCAGCTTAGTCAACACTTTATTGCAAATGATATAACGAAAGATGATAAGAAAAAGGCTATCTTGCTTACGTGCATGTCAGAATAAACATTTTTATTGACATGTAATATTTGTATTCCCGATGAACCTACATCAAAGAAATATGACGAGGTTGTATTTTTTCTAAATACACATTTTAAACCTGTCGTATCTACTTTCGGAGCCCGACACACATTTTATAATACCAAACGTGAGCACGGTGAATCAGTGGTGGACTGGGCTGCCAAGGTTAAAACGTTAACCGTTTCTTGCGGACTCAAGACAGAATTAAATGTTTCTATAAGAAATTTGTTTGTTCACCGGGATAGGGTCTGGCCCCCCTGGATGCTTCTTACGACAGCGCAACTTTAGCAAGCGTCTTACAATTAGCCCTCTCAAAAGAATCAACGTTAAAAGAACGTGCAAAACTTTCGGGTAATTTCGACCGAGTGCCTACAGTAGATAACCAAGCGGTGTTTTCATTCAATACGTTTAATCGACAAAAGCGCAACAATGCTACCACCACATCTATTAATGCTAAACATGACTCGTGTGAAGTCTGCGGGACGCGGAACCACAATTCTACCAAATGTAGATTTAAAGAGTACCCATGTCATATTTGCGGGGAAAAATCTCAAGTTTCGCGTTTTTCCGCAAAAGAAAAAGAAGAAAGATAAGAAAAAAAAAAACAAATATTTACAGGACTCAGATGACGATTCCCTGAGTGAAATTGAAGATAATATAAACCACCTGCGTGTATTTAGGTATGATGAAGGTAAGATAAATTTTGAGAAATCGCATTGCGAAAACTGCAAACCACTCAACGTAACGTTAAAGGTAGGGGAAAATCCTATTAATTTTGAGGTGGCTACAAGTTCATATCACTCCGTAATATCTTACCGTGATTATAAGAAGTATTTTCCTGACGTACCTATTAGATCCGAAGATACGTGTCTAACTGATTATGTCAACCATAAACCATACAATAAAGCCAATGGGAAAATCTATAGTTAGGTTGAGCCACAACAATGTTAATAAAAATATAACATTACTGGTGATAAAAGACGGAGGAACACCCCTTTTAGGACGAGTCCCGGGTAGAGCCTTGGACGTGGATAAAGGTAAAATATGGAATCAAAATTTGTCCCCTAGAATCGATGATCTTGTTGATGAGTTCCCAGATCTCTTTACACCAGGATTCGGTACATTTATCAAAAGAAAAGTTACCCTAAATTTTGAACCTGGCACAGTACCCATTTATTGTAAACCACGAAATCTTCCTCTCACTCTAAAACTGAAGGCTGAAAATGAATTAGAGCCTCTGGTAGGATATGGTGTGTTAGTCCCAAGCGAATTTAGTGAGTCGGGGACACCAATTCTTCCGTCCGGAATAACGAGTTTGGGCATGATTTTTCAAAGAGTGGTGGAGCAATGCTTGACTGGCTTGCCTGGAGATGTCTGCTTTCAAGTCGACATCCTAATCAGTAGTTCTGACAACGTAGAGGAGCATAGGTCCAGGATAAGAGCTGTATTTCGCCGGTTAGCAGAATGTGGTTTCAAATTAAAGATAGAGAAGTGTAAATTCTTTCAAAGTTCAATAACATATTTAGGACATGTAATTAAAAGCTGTCACTTCGGTTTATTATATGTAAACAAACCAATAGCTTTATTATGTCACACTATTACATTGTTTGTTCTTGGAATGTATGAGTTTATAATTTTGAGTTGATATGAGTATAATTCATTCAGTATATTAGTTATATTTATATGAGTGCAGAACAGTTTAGATCCTTTACTAAGTTACGCCACTTTCTTCGGTCCGGACTAATCGTCTTTACATCTTACCAATTTTCCCCTCTGCCGAAGAACAGTCGTCTTTCACCACGTCTTTCTTGGTCTCTTAATGTTTCTTGTTCCTTGCAGGTTCCCCTCTAAGGCCTTTCGATCTATATGGAATATCCTTACTTTCCTTAGTGACATTTCCGTTCTTTACTTTCAATTCAATGTTTTTTTTTCAAATAGTTATTGATTGTGTCCGATGAAAGATATTAGTCAGCCAATTTTTACTCGGTTTTTATGTTCAAACCCATAATCACTCATGCCATTTTCCAAGCCGATAAAACTGATGTTATGCCCATAGTGTTCGGTGGCTCTATGTAACCACAAGGTAACGCTTAATACAATTCATTCTTTTAGTTAATTTAAACTAAGACATTTAATTTGCACCATTAGGACTAAAGCCTTGTATTTTACCCGTATAAATTTTATTTTCAGCATCGAACTGTGTTGAAGATCCTTAAACACTTTCTTCAGAATCGTAATTAAACTGTTAGATAATATTGCATGAAGTTTAATTTTGTCGAGACTTCAATTTAAACTAAAAAGCGTTTTTTCTTGCAGAAGATTCGGTACTAATATTATTGTCTTTATTGTTAGGACGGTCAAGACTGCTATTTATTTAGGAATGTTTTTATTCGGGCCGTATAACGTCAAGCTTAAGATTCCATCGTAACCTTCTTGGTTTTTATTAAGAATACTTCTTTTTGTGCTTAGAGTTTTTAACAAGGGATAAAATATATTTTCCTTTATGTGCAATGAAGGAAAGAGAATTCCATTTTATGTCTTAATATTGTTGGCCTCCGCTCAGAGTTTAACTTAAAATGGTCTTCCAATGGGAGTGGCATATAGCTTCCTCGCGTCCTATATCGTAAACTTTAATGATTTTATGATTTTACAACCTATTATTGTTAAATTTATTTTAATTTTAACAATTTGCCGAAATTGTTCTAATTTTTTACATAATTAAAGTATTTATTTACCAAAATTTAAAGGGTGCAGACGTTTGAATTATCTGATGCTATCTAGGGGCTACTTTCAACAAACCATCCAAATTTCATAAATAACAGATGAGTACTTGACCGAGAGACATACATGAAACCAGGATTTCTGTGTTGTAGTTTTTGAAATCGGAGATAAAAAATGTTTTAAGTGGATGTTACTATATTACTATTTATTGGTTTCTTTTTCTGCTGCTACATTTGACTAAAACATTTCTAAATAAGGTTGTGTTTATGGATATTGATTATATTTTATTTATTTATTTATTTTTTTGTACTCTTTGGACACTTAAGCCGTGTCCAGACTGCCGAACCGATCAGTGGAAACGAGCCGAGCATTGGTCTCTGCGCATGCCCAGAGCGAGAAGCGCAGGCGCACTTTAGACTGGGCATGCGCAGAGACCTTTGCTCGGCTCGTTTCCTCTGTTCAGATCGGCAATCTGGACACGGCTTTAACAAATTTTGAGCCTAATCAAATATAACGTTAGGAAAAAGATGCAGTTTTACATCCTGTTATACCCTAATCTCTTTTTTTAAAAAAAAAACGGATAGAAGGATCTTAATATTAAGGAAGATTATCATTATTCTAGTATCATGTGCTAATTTGATTATTCAAAACATTTTTTAAAATTTTTCTCGTATAAATTATATTTTTTTTTACTTTTGTTACAGGATATGCTGCAGAAGATGAGAGAGGCATGCATAGATAAGGCACATCACTCTTGGGGTCACGATCTTGGAGGTCTTTCTGATGATGGCGAAGTGTTTCACGTGGAGGAAGCAACCCCAGGTCCAGTCAATGCTCTCTGCGGGAACTTAAGCTCACGTCCCGCTAGACCGGCTTGCTCGCCGGAACCTGATCCGTTCAACCCTTGTGAAGATCTTATGGGCAACTGGTGGCTTAGAGTTGCTGTTTGGATCGTAGCTATTGCTGCTCTTTTCGGCAACGCAGCTGTTCTTTTGGTCCTACTCAGCTCGAGGTCTCGTTTTAGAGTTTTTTTTTAAGGTTTCGGCACTCTTTTGAATAGATAGAAGTAAAATCCCATGACTTGCTATTAAAGACTAGGAAAGGCATTTAATTCTACACTACTGTTACTTATTTGCAATGAATGTGTTAATAATAAGTAATGGTATTATTATTACAAAACCATTAAGAATAATAGGTTTATTATAAGTTTTTAATTTACAAAAAGAAGATCGGAAATTAAAATTTTGTGATTCTAATAGGCCTCGAGTACTATGCGAGCGGTGGGTGATTGAGCGTCAGAGCGTTAAGTGGTTCTATAAATGTATGTATGGCTACTATAAGATCAAAAATAATAGGCTGGGTGGTATTTTCCTTCAGTTCCCTGCCATTTCCAGTGAAGAGAGTTTCCAATCAACTGAAAAGACTGAGCGGTAAGCAAAAATTAACGTCTAGTCTCAGCAGTGAGCGGCAAGCGGCAACATATTATTCTCTCAGACGCTTCCTCTACTTCTATTGCACTCATTGTAAGAATAAACGTAAGCGCCACTACTCTGCCGCCCACCGTTTACTGCTCACCGCTCGCATCTTACCCGAGGTTTAAAAGCTTTCACTGTTAAAAAAATAAATATGGACTCAACGCATCAAGAAATTGAATTTTGTCTAGGTTAACTAAAAAACCGAGATCTTCAATTTTCTAACTTGGGAAATATTTTCAGCTCAACTGTATATTATCTTAAGTGAATTGATTAATAATAATTGATTGGGAAATATTTGTATACTTCTTATAGACCGGTTTGCGTCCCATTTTAGTCGTCTCCACGATCCAAGAGACTGGAACTAGGGTGGACCCTTCATCTAAGTTTTATTCCACACTCGATACCTTCTCTTTCTTAGTATTGCTCTTAAGTCCGGTGTAAGATTTGGCTTATCTCATAATTTGCCTTATCTCATAATTTGCCTTCAAACAGTACATTATATAGATGCGGATCTCCATCCTCTAACCTGGAACATTTTTAAGATTCCTTCCTCGTCGTCAATCCTTGGTAGCCGGGGTCTTCCTCTTCGTCGATCTCCATCCTCTAACCTGGAACATTTTGAAGACTCCTTCCTCGTCGTCAATCCTTGGTAGCCGGGATCTTTCTCTTCGTCGATCTCCAACCTCTAATCTGGAACATCTTTACGCCTCTTTATTTCGTCATCAATGTAACGTAGCCGCGAGCCGTGGGGTCTTCCTCTTTGTCGATAATCATGTACATTGGCTGAAGTATAATATTTTGTGGGATCCTCCTATGTCGCTCCAGATGTCCAAGTCTTTACAATCTAAGATATCGCCTAATGAAAACGCTCTAGGATCGTAAGGTTTTAACGAATCTTACGATACTAGACCATTTTTATATTTAAGTTTTTGGAATTTATTTTTAGTTTACGAACTGGTTGGTAATATTTCCACTAAAGATGTCGTCATGCAATAGAGTTATTAGAGGTGAAGCAGTGTTTTTTATTTTTCCTCGCTTTTTGAGATTATCTTTTCTTAATTAATGCACAAATTACAGTAAATTTTATTGATTGTTAATTTTTTTTTTTTACAGGTTCCGGATGACTGTGCCGAAGTTCTTGATGTGCAATTTGGCAGCTGCAGATTTCTGCATGGGTCTTTATCTCCTACTCATCGCTGTACAAGATGCTAGATCTATCGGTGACTATTTCAACTACGCCATTGATTGGCAATCAGGTACTTAACTTTTTTTCTTTTTTTTTTTATGTTACCTCTTTTTAATCAATTTTTTTTCTGTTCCTAGTTCCTGTATTTCATTTTCTGCGAAAAATAGAGAAATAATTTCTGTTTAGTGATCGTTAATGGAGCAATTAAGTTAGCAGTTTAAGTTAAAGTTTGAAACCCTAGCAACATCATAGAAACATCATCAACTATCATCATAGAAGGTTTACAAATACAGTCCAAAGTTTCTGTCAAAAGATCTCAAAATTTTCCCGCCTTTTGATTGTGCCAACTCTAATCTTATAGACTGAATACCTATATTTTTTAAGAATGATAATAAATCAGTCTAATACTGCTTCCTCCTGCTGCGATGCAGCAGGAGTGGCCACTTTAGTGGCCTCTGAAGTGAGGAAAAGTTCCGAGGTATCCCGTACCCGATTTTTTTTTTTTTTTTTTTGTCTCCGAATTGATTTTTCTAAGATAAATATTCATTATGACATAAGGGGACAATAATAGGTTGTAAAAGCATCATTAAAGTACGCGCGCGACTGGACGTGACGAAGCAGAACTTATGTGCCACATATATTGACATACTATTTAAAAAATTAAATTACGATTTCTAGATACATACTTTCTGCTTTATCTTGACTATGTGTTTCAAAATATATGCATTTGAAATTAATTGCCTTTTGCCTGACAGTCCAGTAAGCAAGGATATCGTTTATTAGTTACTACAACTGTTTGTTAGCTGCTATATATCAAACTAGCTGGATACCCGTGCTTCGTTACGAAGTGTTATTTTAATTTGATAAGTTTATAAACTATCATCTAGAAACCCTTAATTATTTTACTATACGAGAATATTTAGATTTTCCCTCCCACTTATTCCCCCTCCTCATTGATAAGATAATTTGCAAATATCCCAAATTCCCCCCTGCGATGATTTCCCCCTTGCGTTAAAGGAAAAGTAAATATTCATCAAATTAACATAAAACTGTAGATTTGTATAAAAGACATACCCACAGAGACTCTCTTTTATAATATAAAATATAGTTATATTTTTCCATTTTACCCTCCTCCTAAATGAAAATATCACAAAACTGTACATAACAATTTCTGTACTCTTAAAGAGCTTTTCAATGATTTGCATCATGAAGGCAGGGCCGTCGCGAGAACATCGGGCGCCCGGGGCGAGCTTTAGCATAGCGCCCCCCCCCCCCTTCAGCAAACCACTCTTAAAATATTTTGATTTTATTCATTCAAGTTCCCAGGTTATAAAAAATTGTGTCTGATGAGTTTGGAGTTGCTTGTAATTTTCTTTACCTATTCTTATTATTATTTGTTTGGTTGTAAAGATCAAATAGCAATCTTCACTTCATTTGATGACTCAATAGACCTTATTCCTTCCTTAGAAACATTTCTCAATTGCAAATGGTACAGTATTAAAAATAATTTTTCTAACTTTTAAGGCGCCCCCTTCCTCGTGGCGCCCGGGGTGACCAGGGCGGTCGCCCCGCCCTCGCGATGGCCCTGTAAGAAGGGTATTCATTACTTCGACCCCGTATTCATTACTTGTACCCCATACCCCTTTGTACGAAAATTTTAATTTCGAATATTCATGCAGGCAGTGATTTTCCTCTTGCTTTGAAGGTTAAGTGTGCAAATTTTCATCGAGATCGGACTAAAACTGTAGATTTGTATAAAGAACATACACACATACGTTTAATTTTATATATATATGGCCACCATCTTGAAACGAAATGCCGGATTGTTTAACCATTTATCAAAAGTTAGTAATTTCATAAAAGGAAGTTAACTTCTAAATTTCAAGGTTCTAGTGCAATTGGTTCCGGAGATATAACCTTGTCAAATTTTGTTTATAAATGGTTGCTATCTTGAATCAATATGGCGGATTTTAAAAATATTTCTTAGCGAGTATCTAGGAGGTAAAAGGAACACACCTAGAAAATGTTATGGTCATTGGTTCTGTGGTTTTAGAGATTTCATGATGTGTCAGTGAGTCAGTCAGTCATTGAGTGGTATTTGGATTTTATATATATAGATTGCTAAATAAATAAACGATTATTATTATTATTATTAAATTGCCTATTCTAATTAATAAATAGTTTATAAAAGAATATAACTATATTATATACCCCTTTTTATAGCGCCATGTTTCGCTTTTAAACCATTTTTATTCCGCCGGCATTGAGTTTTTGTTTTTTTATTTGATAGAAGCAATCATTCCCTATGGAAATCAAATTAATTCTATAACCTTTTCGTTTCATTCGTGGATTTTTTTGCTTTTTAATATTTATTTATTTATACATTTTTCTCACCTAACAATTTATCTGGATGAATAGATATATGGCGAATATATAAAAATAAATAAATAACTATAAATCTTTTTTTTTATAGAAAATCTAATCAATTTTTTCTGTGATATAACTTTAACTGAATTTTTGTTTCTAATATTTTTACTTTCATTTTTCGTAGTGTTTATATTTTTATTTATAGGAACAAATATTTCGGTAAAATAATAACTCATTTTTTATGGATAGCGTTATGTAGACCAGAGGGTACCAAAAGTTAAATTATCTCTCAAAAAGTTTCCGACGATTTTGATTTAAAACTACCACATTTTAGTCCGTTTAGTTACCGATTTATCCATATAAATTGCTATAATGAAATCTCTAATTGTCCGAGGTATTAAATTAAACTTATATTTCACCTCTGGATATTGAGAAAATGTTATTCAAATTTTTATTGCAGTACGTCTACTACTCATCTCTCAGTTTTACGAAATTATTTTCTTAAAACTTTTTTTTGTTCACCTTCAGCCTTCAGGTTACACTAAAGAATCCACCCTTAAGTGAATCTTTCGCTCTTTACTTTAAAGCCAAGTACTCAGTACTCACTTAATTCTTCATACGGAATTCATTGTCAAGTAAGATTGAGTCAGGGATTCCCATTTTGGAATGAATGCGAGCCAAGAATCCACGACGTTAAATCCGAACAAAGAATCCCAGTGTGTACTAGGCTTGAAATACATTTAAGACGTTCGTGAGGCTATAGCGCCTGTATGATAGGGCCTGCCATCTGCTTTCACGCCAGTAGACCCAGCCAAATGACGAGAAGCGGGTGTTAATCCTTCACTATTCTCTCTATTTTCCTAATTCTTAGCTCCTGGCTGAGAATGAGAGGGTGGCAGCTCAATATAGTTGTTTGCTGATTTGATCAATTTGCAGGGTGGAGAGCTCCCATCCAGCCTAATCGCAGACGTTTCTCGCTCTCATTAATATTATATCCTGTATTTGACTCAGCGATATGCCTCATTTGATACTTCTTTAGACAGTGACTCCCCTTATATATAAAAAAATCAAAAAAAAAAAAACAGAAGGGAGTACCAATCTAAATGTTATGAATGTTTAAGTAGTACTGATATATGCAGGCGCTTATTGGAGAGGAAAGCCTTTTAACAGTGTTGTTGAAGGCTCTTCTCGATTCCACAATGACTATTGCTGTATATCTTTCCCATTATCAAAAAGCAAATAAAATAGAAATAAGTAATATACAAATTAAGCTTTCAAGGAATGACCCTATGCACCTAATACTCTCTTTGCAGAGGACGCGTGGAATACAACCAGTTAACTTTGGGTAGTATCTCAGGCACATCGCCAAGGAGAAGAAAATGATAAGTATCTAAGTTGACAGTCTTGGGTCTGGAGAAAGTGCCAGCATCACATACAATTCTGCCAACATCTCATACAATATTAATTTAACTTTGAAGCTTACGTTTACGCGAGCGATGCGCGTGGACGCTTGGGCGGATAACATTGTTAAATAAACTCAACCTAGGCATTGGTAAAATGAACATGTGTACCAAATATCAACTAAATCGGTAATCTTTTACTCAAGTTTTCGTCATGGGATAGATTTTAGGTAGATTTCGTGACGCTTGGGTTTGTGACGGTGATTTTGTGACACGTCCGTTTTTTTCGGATTCACTCGCGGGCTCTAGAACGAGCCATAAGGAACTTCGTTCCAATAAAATTACCTACCGTTGTAGCATATCCCTACGTCCCTACTTTTGTTCGTCTTTAAGATACTTCACCTACTTACTTAAAGACGCATAGGAGAGATTAGGTTGGCTGCGTATGATACTACACAACAGTAATACATACTAAATTTTAAATTGTTATTTTTGTTTCCTGTAATCGAACCTGACTTCTGCTTTTTATATGGATTTTCTGCTTTTTGGATGGATTCCACTTTTGGGGGGGGGGGTGTGATAATAACTATTTTTCTTAGTTATTTAAACTGTTTAAAAAGTTAATCACCAATTTAAACAACTCAATTATTATTATTCATTTTTTTTTTTTTTTGCCCATCTTAGTTAACCTTCAAAATTCATCCCCACCAAAAATCTATTCTTGTAAAGACAAACTTGTCCTCAGAAATCCTTAAAACTCATCTTTTTGCTCTTAAATTTTCAAAAATTCTCCGGGGGAGGACCCCTGGACCCCCCGCCGTTATTTGTCCAAAGGAGCTCAGATGCTAACTGTAGTATTTAGTAATATTTATGTTGAGTTAATATTTTATGTCATTAAGTTGTCATGTCAATAAATAGTTATTCCTTAACAATGTAATATCTTTGCTCTACTTTAGTAACTGAACGAGAAGAGGACAGGATGAAGTCTTCCTGTCCTCTTCTCACGTAAAACGCAGGTTATGAACCTACCTTAATAACGATTTATTGATGAATTTATCAATTACTTGGGGTAATAATAAAACCGGTTTACATGATTTTTTATTTCATTCTACTAGTCTCACTAGTCTTTTATAGAGGTTTTATTTTGGCGCTAACTACTTCTACGCTAACTGGTAACGCTAACTGTTTCTAATTAATTAAGTTTTGTAACGCGGAGCTAACGCAGCTTTACTACAACTCATAGCATTCATTATCTGTCTGGATTGTAACACGTTAAAAATAATGAAACTGCTAAAAAAAATGGAACTGCATGAGCGTCTGATAATAAAACTGCTTTTTATTTAATTATTAAGAAACATCTGAGTCAAATATGTAAATGTATATTACAATAAAGTTTTAACGAGTAAAATAAATAAATAAGATCATTTCTGTACAACCATGAAGGTATTAGAAAAAAAGGAACCATCGATTAAAACAACAGGAAATATAAAAAATCCAATACATGGGTTTTATTACGACTCGAGTGAAGAGACGAGTAATAAATCCGTGTCACGAGGACGATGCCTAAAACCCTAACAATGAACCAAGGAAAGGTTTTTCAATTAGGGTCAACAGAAGGGCTCCATATATCAATCAATAGAGTGACACGAGCATACATCAGCCCTTTGCCCTTGCAAGTATTAGCATACTTGAATCATATTAACCTGAGTACAAAGGTCTTTAGAAGAGGGAGCCGTCATTTGCATAAATCCCGCATCCGGCCGTGCAATCAAGGGCACTAAGTGTCCTTCNCTGGGGGTGGTCCTTTGGAACTTTGAATCAGCACCTGCCATAAGTGCAGAAATTGAGGTGCCAACTCCTTGGCCCTCCATCTGGCTTCACAACGTTAACCGAAGAAGATGTGTATGTATTAACATATATATCTCAAAAAGTTTGGGGTGGAGGGGGGTTGCGTCATAGAGCTTAGGGGGGGGGGCACCCCTGTCGTAAACGTTATAAAACCCATTCTATATTATTTTATAAATACATTTTTCAAAAAAAGTATTTATAGTAAAAAAGTACTATTTACGATTTTATTTCATTTATAATTCCCTTTTATCTTTTATTAATTTAATAAATTACAAAGTTATCCGATTTGTTTTATTTGATATAATCTGAATGTATATTATATTCTCTAATTTTTATTTTGGGGTATTTATTATTTTTAGAGTTTTCTTTTGGCTAATTGTTTGAGTCAGCTCTATTCACTTAGGGTAAAAAGAATTCCATGGTCTATTATAATTTCTATAGATTTCCAATTCTGTTAAAGTTTAATCATCTGGAAAAACTTTCATCTCCATTGTACAAAGAAATCCCTAATTTGACTAAAAATATTAAAGCGAAATAAATTTAGTTTTTTTTTTGTTTATAAATTTAAACTAAAAGATAAAAGCCTCTTTTAGGTTCAAGCAAATAATATACATCAATAGTTTACGTGAATATAAAAGAATATGTCTTAGATCAACACTTGAAATGCGTTCTAAACTATCTATTATTTGAGGAAAGAGAAATGAATAAAATGCTATACATGGTGATTCACGATAAATGTTACAAACTTCAGGAGGTGATTCTACTCCCCAAAAGCAACAAAAAATGTCCTCTTGACCCCTGTCCGATTCTCAATTTTAAGGGAGATATTTGGGGTTTTCCGGTTTTATTGAAAACCATGAGTTTTTATCATAAAAATTGCCATATCTCCCAAACTGTTGGTCTTAAAGCAAATTTGAAAAAANAAAGACAAACTTGTCCTCAGAAATCCTTAAAACTCATCTTTTTGCTCTTAAATTTTCAAAAATTCTCCGGGGGAGGACCCCTGGACCCCCCGCCGTTATTTGTCCAAAGGAGCTCAGATGCTAACTTGCCCAGAATGGCCCTGCTAGCTGTTCGGCTGATTGTGTAATGAGCAGAACTAAAATAATCAAAGACAGGCTAGGGTCTATACATTAGGTAACTTCAATTCAACATGGCTTTCAAACTTAATGGTAATGTCTACAGGAAAAGATGTATTTGATTCAATTTCCACAAACGAAAACATATTGATGCATTGGCTCAATCAAAATAACGAAGATAAAATTACTTGAATATCAGTTTCCTAAAACTTTTTTTAGGAAAATGTAGTTTTAGGTAAAATGTGTATGTATTAACATATATATCTAATATTTGGGAGGGGGGGGGGTTGCGTCATAGAGCTTAGGGGGGGGGGCACCCCTGGCGTAAACGTTATAAAACCCATTCTATATTATTTTATAAATACATTTTTCAAAAAAAGTATTTATAGTAAAAAAGTACTATTTACGATTTTATTTCATTTATAATTCCCTTTTATCTTTTATTAATTTAATAAATTACAAAGTTATCCGATTTGTTTTATTTGATATAATCTGAATGT
>KZ651207.1:211711-246279 GCA_001010745.2 Gerris buenoi
CCCCCCCAAAAAAAAAAAAAATTTATAACGTTTCCGACGATTACAAATGACCATACAAACTAACGTCCAACTAATATACCAACTAATAATAATAATTTAGCCTTTATTAGTTCCATAATACATCAAATATAACATACTCACATTATACAAAACGAAATAGATAATAAAAGTTCATATATCATGTATACGACTTAATAATTTAAAATGAAAAAAGATAAAATGAAAAAGATAATTATTTATTATAAAATAATAACTGACTTGATAAAGACAATAATAAAAAAACAAAAACTTTAATTGAAATAAAAAACATACATATTATCTTCAATCCATACATACACACACATACATACATTCCCATACATATCTATATAATATAAATATAATTATTTGTTATTTTTATTTATTTTTCAATATTTATTGATTTTTACAACGTAATTTTAATTTATTCTTAAATTGGAACTAGGCCCATCTCTGGGCATAGGCCTCCGTCTTGGATTTCCAGGCTTCTCTATATCCTGTGCTATCCTCGTCCATTCTCATCCAACTTCTTAAACTAAGTCATCTCTCCATCTTCTATGCGGCCTTCCTCTGCTTCTTTTTAAATCTCGCGGGTACCAATCGGTCACTTTCTTTGTCCATCGGTCATCGCTTAGCCTAGAGCTATGCCCAGCCCATTTCCACTTAAGAGACCTTGCCTCCACTACGACGTCTCTTACTCCTGTTCTTTTTCTTACCTCTTCGTTCCTAATTCTATCCCTTTTCTTAACCCCGAGCATACTCCTCTCCATTGCGCGTTGTGCTGTTTTTAGCCTTTCACTTTCTTTTTTTGTTAAAGACCATGTTTGCGCCCCGTAGGTTAAACATGGTATTATACAAGCGTCAAATGCACGGCATTTTAGCTTCGGTGCCATATTGCTTTTAAATATAAATTTGTGGGCCCAGTATTTCTTCCACGCTAAGGATATTCTGCTGTCTGTTTCCTTTTCAGCCGCGTTTTTAAAGGAGACTATTTGGCCGAGATAAACAGTTTGATCGACCCACTCAAGCTTTCTTTCCTCTTCAATAATTGGTTCTACACTCCTGTTTGTCATTAACTTTGTTTCTCCTGGGTTTATTTTGAAACCTGATTCTTTTCCGACATCGTTTAGCTGTTTTAACATATTTGTTAATTCTTGCTGAGATGAGGCAAATAGAACAACGTCGCCGGCAAATCTAAGATGGGTTAGAGATTCTCCATTTATCTTTAATCTTTATGCCCCCTAAATTTTTCCATTCTACCTTGCTAAAAACATGTTCGCTTGCCATTATGAATAGATCGGAAGACATCGGTTCGCCTTGCTTTACACCTTTTTCTAGTTGGATTCTCGGACCAGTACTTTCAAGCTTAATCCTGGCTTCACTTTGACCGTATACTTCTTTAATTTTTTGTACCACGAGTTTATCTATCTGAGGTATTTCAAGACATTTGAACATAAACTCGTGATTAAGAGAATCAAAAGCTTTTTCATAATCAATAAAAGCGAGGTATACAGGCATATTATATTCCTTGCTTTTTTCAATCACTTGTTTTATGACGTGTAGATGGTCGATAGTTGAGAACTCTTTTCGGAACCCGGCTTGCTCTATAGGTTGATACTCTTCCAATACTCGCTTTATTCTTGCTTGTAGAGTTTTGGAGAATAGTTTGGACATGTTCGACAATAAGCTTAACGGCCTGTAATTATTTAAATCTTCTTTATCCCCTTTCTTATGAATTAGTATGATTTCAGATTCTTTCCATTCCTTCGGTATCCTATCTCCCTCCATTATTTTGTTGAATAAGGTGGTTATTATAGGGGTGAGTTTGGGTGCTCCGATTTTTATCATTTCGTTGGTAATTTTATCCTCACCTGGGGATTTATTTGTTTTTAATTGGTTAATTGCTCTTAACACCTCCTCCTCAAGAATCTGTGGGAAGTCTCTTTCTTGTCTTACATTTTCAGTGATTATGTTCGCATCATTTTTGTTATCCTTATTATTATGTGTATATAGACTTTTATAGAATGTAGTGGCGGCTAAAAGAACATCATCTCTGTTTTTTATCAAGGTTCCATCCGGGGACTTGATACCAGAAATCCAGTTTTTCCCTTTACAGAGCTTTTATCTAACTTTTCTCATTGAATTAGAGTGTTCCAAAATATCATTTATCATCTTTTCATCGTGTTCTTTTAGGTCTTCTTTTATTTTCCGTTTTATAATTTTACTCACTACGTTTAATTCTATTCTTTCACTTTTTGTTTTCTTGCGTTTTCTTTTCATATCCTCCCGAATATTTATTAACTTGGTTGTTTACCCTTTATTTTATTTATTTTTTCCATCTTTTTATTTGTCTGAGAGGCGGTTTTTAAAAGGGCTTCCTTGATTTCATTATACAGCTCTTGAGAGGAGAGCTCATTGTACTTAGCTATTATCAATGTTCTCACTTAGCTTATCTAAAAATAGTTGCGAGTCATCAAAGCACATCATTCTAGGCTGGTTTGAAGTATATTCTCTTTTTTTTCCCTCTACAATTAATCTTACCCCAAACCATTCTATGGTCAGAGTTAAATTTAAAATTCCTCAAGGTTTCTACATTTAAGAAGACCTTTTTATTTCTTGTTATAATTATATCAATTTCGTTTTTGTAAACACCATTAGGAGAGATCCACGTCCATTTTTTTTCCATTATATACCAACTAACTACAAACTAAACATCTGAGACTAAAAATCTGGTTCTTAAATATATTGTTAATTAACGAAATGTGAGAGGCTGGGTTTGATTCTCCGCTGGGGAGAAGTGTTTTTTATAGTAAACCTTGATAAGACGTTTATTAAGTAACATATCTGAAATTCATTTTTTACGATTTTGGTAGTATTCATACTACGGAACGATTAAATTTTAATTTAAAACAAATTATAATTATTATTAACTACGGGAAACAGTCAGAGAAAAACAAGCTCCATCGCCGGGATTGGAACCCGGGCCTCTGTATTTCCAGTACAGTGCTCTAAACCAGCTAAGCTACGCGGGAGAATGGTTTCTTCTGACGTTATTGATACCTTGACCCGATTTTAAAGCTTTCAATNAAGGCAATGATTGTATTGATGAGAACGCAATGATTGAATTGAAGAGAAGGCAATGATTGTATTGATGAGAACGCAATGATTGGAACAAAGAGAAAGCAATAATTGAATTGAAGAGAATGCTATCATTGAAATGATGGCTTATAATGGCTTACTATCAGAATTTTATTAAAATCCGGTAAACGGAAATAGAGACCACATATTAGACCAATAATTTTCTCTCATGTCTCTGAAACAGATTTATGTTTTAGACATTTTTTCGATAAAAAAAGTTATCCTTCAGATTCAGAAGAATCATAATACATTGTTACTTTCAGGAAGCTCGGAATTAGATAATAATAAAAATTAAATTAAGTTATCTGCTTTTATTAATTCTATTTTAATCCCCGTGACTTAGCCGAGCCTCGGCTGAGGCACGGCTAAACCAGTCAGTACCGGCCCGGTGTAACGAACATTAATACCCAATGCCATTAATGCCCCAAGAGAATATCTAACCTTCCCCCGACCGAAGTTTGGTACTGCCTTAATTAGGATTTTTGTCATTAATTCTGTGGGAAAAAATATGTATGTATTTGTTTTCCTTTTCCTTTTTTTTGTTTTGTTTAACTGTTGCAATATCGCATGTTGTCCACCTCTTTTTATTTACAATTAAAGATATCTTTGATTGGCACTCAACCAGCTTTCTTAAGACATAGATAATTAAATTATCTTCAAAATAATACATTTTCTGAGAAATCTATACAACATTTTGTTTAGATTTCTCTTTTTTTTTACAATTTATATCTAAAAATCTAAACTAATCCAGATTCAAGGTAACTCAGTCTTTCGTTGTCTCTCAATGAAAAAGTGTTTCTCGTTTTTACAGACGAATTAATTTAACTACAAATATTTAGTATACTACAAACATCAAGTATGCAATTAATAATTTCACTAAGAACTTATAATATCATAATTATAATACAAGTATTTAATTTATTAATTAAATAATTCAAATTACAATTATCAAGTTTGATGTTTTCTGACAAAATGGCGTTGAAGATTAAACAATTTCTACACGTTTTATATATACATATTTGTCTAAACTTTAGTTCCTTTCATTTGATACCCCCACTCAAATTGTTTTAAAGAAAACAGTAATAGTGTGTCATGAATTATCCACCATTTGGAATTTGAACGGCTGATAATTTTGAGCTCGCTATATTTTTCCTGAGTATGCGTCCAAGAAAAGCTTTAATACTGCTAAGTTTCATATTTTTATCTCTTCTAAATTAAAAGTTATTGTGTTGTTAACACCAGAGTGACAGACAGACACTGGAAAGAAACTATGCATAAGGATTTCTTTTTTTTGGGTCTTACCTACGAAGTTCTATAAAGGTTTGTATCAGTGCATTAGTGTACACCTAGAGCCTAAACTACTGTAAAGACATGTATTCATATTATACCAAAAAATTATACACCTTGTTGAAATCAAAATTAAACGTTATAATATAGCTTGAAAATGTGGACTACCACAGTAGAAATATGTATGTATAAATCTAAAGATATTATTTCCGATTTCTAACGGACTATTTCTTCTCATCAGCTTTAGACACTCAATTTATAATATAATATTGAATAACAAACAAGTTAAAGTAAGGCGCTCTTCTCTTAAGTAGGTGAGGCTATAATCGCCGGTTTCTGTACGATTAAGTTAATATAACGCGTCGAGTGCATTTTGCATGCGAGGGTGGAGTTTGCAGGGACACACAAAACCACACGAGCAAGTTGGTAATTTTATCCTCACCTGGGGATTTATTTGTTTTTAATTGGTTAATTGCTCTTAACACCTCCTCCTCAAGAATCTGTGGGAAGTCTCTNGAGGTCCCGTGGTTCGAGTCCCGGTGCGGGGGTCTATTTTTCTCTGTATGTCTCCCGTAGTTATTGATGGTTGTAATTTGAATTATTTAAAAAATGTAATCTTTCCGTAGTATGAAAACTATCAAAAACTTAAAAATTGAATTAATTTATTAATAAGAAAATATTATGTTTTTCTAAAATGCATTACAATATCGGCTGTCTACTATAGATTATGCGTCATTAGTTATCGTTATTTTATAATCAGTATGTAGTAACGATTATAAATTAGTTGTATACATTTTAATTAGTCTGTTACTCGATAAGTAGGTATTTAAAAAGTTAAAAAAAATGAAAGTAGGATAACTCTAAAAACTCAATTCAAATATTATTTCTTCTTAACGATCTAAAACAGATATTTTTAGCTGTATTTTAGCGTTATAATACTCAGAATTCAAGCAGTTGAAAACTATATTATTAATTTAAAAACAAACACCTTTTAATTACATATTTAATTTAATTTCCTAGTAAAAGAATCAAGTTGATTTTAACTTATGTAAACAAAGATGTTCTTCTTTTTATAACAGTACAAAGAGGTTATCTTAAATAAAATAAAAACTAAAATTAAGAAATAAACTATATTGATAATTTATCACATGAATTATTATTTACACTACTTTAATATTTAATTATAACAATTATTGTTTTTATTATAATTAACTATTATTATTAATAATTAATTTTAGATTATTTTATATTGTTGTGTTGGTAGGGTTTGATTTTTGTGAAAACGCAGCCCGCTCGTTTTAGTTTGTAGTTCAGCGGCCATCTTGATTTATGTTACGCGTCTGTTTATAATTTCTACATTTTTTCCGTCGAATCTTCTAATTAATTAATTTCCAACTTGAATAAATGTATCTAAGATCTTTAATCAAGTCTCTGTAAGTGTATTGTGTGTTATAATTCATGTTATTATGTTATTACATTTCGATACGTTTTTCTTTCAAAGACATTGTTTATTTCATTTTTCACATAGTTTGTTTCCGTGCAGAATCTTTTTTGTAGAATAAAACTTGAATTTTACTTTGTAGTGTAATACTGACAAAAATAACCTTAATAAGTCAATTATGAAAAAAATAATTCGTTGAATATGAATAAGCATGAAGAATATTTACGACAGATTTGAAGAATTTAATGTGTTTAAAAAGGTATTTGAGTTTTTTCTATTGTTTTGGATTAGCAGAATCATATAAATGCTTTATGGCTTCGTGGTAGATAAGTGGTTAAAATGTTGCAATTGATTGGTCAAATTTCGGCAGTTTGGTGACTTATATATACCGATACCGTACAGAATATATTTTATATATATAGAATATATTTATATATACACCGTAAACAGGCTGAAATTTCAGGTGTGAAGAATAATTACTTTTGTTAAATCAAACATTTATGTAAACATAATGACAAAAAGTTAAGTTAAAAAAAAGAGAAGGTAATTTTTTAATACGCGAATGTTTAGTATCCGACATGATCATTCGTCAAATAAATGTACCAAACTATTTTTGAATTTAGTATGACTAGTCTAATTCATATTGTACGTGCCAGAGACATTTCCTAAAGGGCGGTTAGAGGTGGTTAGAGTTGGTTAGAGGGGGTTAGAGTTGGTTAGAGGTGGTTAGAGTTGGTTAGAGGAGGTTAGAGGTGGTTTGTGGTGGTTAGAGGTGGCTCTAAATCTCGGCCTGGTACGTACAATATAAATTTACCGTATGACTATGTATGAGACAATTTTGTTAGTTTTTGTCGGGTCGATTTTTATTTTTAGACCCATTAATGATAACATTATCTTTCATTCATGTGCTAATATTATATTAATAATTTACTTCACTTCACTTAATTAATTTTAATTGTGGTTTACTATTTAAAGCCTATACTATATTTTGGATCTTGGGCTAGACCTTCTATCAATTTTCCATTGCCTTAACCTTGGAAATTGAATGTGGAGACGAAGAAGCCTTTTTCAATTCAATTATCTTTAAACTAGATTAAGAGGTTGCCACTAGATGGAGAACCTACCTCAGTCTCAGGACATTACAATTACATCTTCCTTGAAATATATCAAGAGCTTCCATGTGAGAAATGTATCTTAAAATGGTTTAATGTAAAATGATATATTATTCAACATTTTCCAAGCTCTGAATATGCTAAGAGGCCACCTCATGTTATAGAATTAATGTTGTGGGTTTGTATGCTCTTGGCTTTACCTTTAATATATCCCATTTCTTAAACCTTAAATCTTGAATGTGAGAAACATTTTACTTTCTGTGAATATAATTTTTTATTTTTTTATTTTTTTATTTTTTATTATTAAACGAGGAAAAAGAAAAAAAGCTATATTGTTAAAGTGATAAATGATGGATTCACATTATCACTTAAAACTTGAGCCATTAGTTAAAAATAGTTATTTATGCACCTAGGGAGTAAAGTAAGACATTATTCCCTGACCGAAAAAGTTGGTTCTTGAGGAGAAGCCAATGGAACCATGGTCCCTAAATCCCGAGGCGAAGCCGAGGGAATTAGACTTTTTAATTCCCGAGGCGCAGCCGAGACAATAACGACAATTTGCTCCCTCGGTGCAGCCGAGGGAGATAATTATCGCGAGGGGAATAATGGCACTTCAATCACGAGGTACATACAATATTTTATCTCCTGTAGAGAGTAAATACACATTTTCGTCCATTGCACAGTTTTTATTTATTATTTTAATAAATTACAATAATTATTAGCACTTTTAATTGCAGATATTAGAGATTCAATATTAAAAACAAATAAGAATTGGAATGAAACTCAAATAGAAGGTTATTTAGATGCAGGATATAAACAAACATAAACATGATCGTAAAAGCAGTGACGCCAACCTGATTTCAACATCTCCATTACCATTACATTAACCATTCATCTTCTACTATTTATAAAATAAGTTGCAATCTTTACTTTTTCGCCCTACTTTTACTTTTTCTCCCTACTTTTACTTTTTCTCCATACTTTTGGAATTCGGGGATGAAAAGACTTTCTTTAGTCCCTCTAAACTAATTTAAAATCATAACTTTTTCCCCTACTGGAGATAAAAGTCTTTTATGTAAAGTACTTCAATTCAACTTGTCTGAAAATGTCTGATCTGTATGGGGACCTTAACATGGTATTCTTGTACATTATTTATTAATATATTATTAAATTAGTAGCCTTCACCCTCTCTCATGCTCATGCATATTAGTGGCTATGTTTTCTAACATTATCATGTAAGCCTAGCAACTAAATTAAATGCCTAAATATGTAGTTGTTTTCCAAAGCTTTCTAGGAATAGAATCAAGACTATACGATAAATAATTCATTCGATTTCTAAGAATATAATACTCTCTAAATCGTGGTTTGGAGTCTATTTATATATTAAAAATTCCTTCAATCATGAAAAAACTTTTTATAAAAACTCACTTTTCGACTCATTTTCTCTGAGCGCCACCCGATTTTTGGCTGTCCTTATTTGGAGCTTACACTTGCCTGTACCTCTTATGTGTGCATTAGGATTCGGGATTCAGACTGATACTTAAGTATGACACAACGAGTCTATTTAGAGTTTTTATACTGACGATAACTTATTAATTGACTTAAGTGCTTAGCGTATACTAGTTTATTGTAACTTTTAGCTTAGCCCCTACAAAAACTTCTTCGAAATTTACAAGCAGTCTATCTCTTGTTAAAGTTGTTTGAAGACTGTCAAACTTAATTAGATTGCATTCCAGGAGGTAACGTACACAAAAGTTATTAACTAATATCAAGCTATAGAATTTTGTGTATTGGTTAATTTTTTAGTGCTCTGGCCTATAAGCTGTTGAAGAATAAATGGCGGACTGCGTCTTGTGACGTGCCCATTATAGACAAGGGTGTTTTTATGATCCTGACTTCAAAATGAGTTAGTTAGTAGATCAAAAATCAAGTTTATAGTAGTTTGTCATTTGATACAGGATAGTTAGTCAAAAATGTAGAGCCTGGCTGTGAGGGTTAAATTACTTACCACGTCAGCCATCAATGAATCAAGGGCGGCTCGAGATTGTGGGTTCGATCCCTCACCGCAATGCTCCTATTTATACGAGTACATACTTCTATAGATGGTTTACTCCCCCATGTTTTTTAGAATATGAATGGATATAATTATTTATTCGTTCTCTTCTCTAAATAACTATTAAAACAAACGGATGTTTATTCGAATGTTCTTTAGTTCAAAGGAATATCACACTTCCGTTTTTATAAGGGAGTAATTGTCTAAAAAAAATACGTTCCGTACGCCTTTTTTTAGATTGTTACTCCCTTCTAGTTTTTTTTTTTTTTTTTTTTTTTTTTTTTTTTTTTTTTTTTTTTTTTTTTTTTTTTTTNTTATTGGGGGGGGGGTTCTGACTCAACTCCACGCCCAGTATCAATAATTGTTTTAGAACGTATTCGTTACAAAATTCTATGCTGATGCCAACTGCAGTACAATATCTTACTGTAGGTCATGGGCGACATCTGCAGTTAATTATTGGGGTAGGGAATGGCGGGGGGTCCGGGGGTCCTCCCCCAGAAAAATTTTAAAATATGACCTCTCAAAACAGCGCTTTTATGCATTTCTGCTGAGAATACTGAGTTCTTCTTCATCACAATATTTCGTAAAAGGAATGTTGCGATGTGTGGATTTCACACACCGGTACTTTTTTTGATCTTATTATTTGTTTTACAATTTTATTTTGCTGCTGCAGTTCTTAAAAATTTCTTGCGGAACCCCTAGCTATCCTTCATGGAACCCCAGGGTTCCGTGGAACCCCGGTTGAGAAACGCTGGTCTAAGTAATAAAGTCTCCTTTATATGGCTTACTAATGATCACACCATACTCGCTTCGATGGTAAATTGTTCAGAGGTATGATGTTTGAAGTGGCTGGATGGCTCACTAATGATCACACCATACTCGCTTCGGTGGTAAATTGCTCAGAGGTATGATGTTTGAAGTCGCTGGAACTCTCAACAACGTGCTAGTAAAATGGGCCTAAAATATGACCTAATTGGCTTAGTCCGAACAAGTGGTTCGTCCTACCCTTCTTCTAGGGCCTTACTTTTAGTCAAATATTTCTCAAAATCAAAGTGGTTACCAATCAAGTGAAACTAACATCAACCCTCTACCTGTCTTTTTTTTAACAGCTCATAGGCAAGCTATGTCTTGCGAACGAACTTTGCTCATCACATATTCTTGGCAGACACTTAAAAATTGGCTCATACACAAAATTCTAGCTTGATGGTATTTTGTCACTTTTATACACACAATCTCTTGGACTATTTATAACTTCTCACTTCTTATTAAAGCTAAAACATTCTGAAGTTCTTCTTGAAACAAAATAAAGTGATGTTGAATTAATAATTACACTGAATTCATTTGTATATAAAATTCTACATGTACATTGCTAAACATTAGAATTTCTAACTTTTGGTTTTACTCAAGGGAAAATTATACGATTTAAATTCAGATGTGAAGTATGATCCTATACAAACAAGTACCACCACTCGACAATGCCCAATGCTTTGTTCTCAATCTGATCCCAAACATTTGAATGACGAATTTATGAACAAGTATATGTGTGGGTGGGGCTTTTTGATTGTTTTGAAAACCTTTTGACCCTTAAGTGACTGTAAGGGACCCTTTTATCGTTCTCTGCTGCTTTCCGTTACTGTCAAAACAAAACTAGAACAACACTTTTACGGATATTGTTCCCCATTTTCATCGGCTGTTTTACTTAAACCATAAATTTATCACTAGTTACTAACCAATTCACTCGTTTCCACAGAAGTAGGGCTAAAAGGGAATTAGGCTTTACTAATCGCTGTTTAATCGATTCTAGTTCCCTTCTGCTTAATGTTTGTGGTCTGTTGATATTGTGGAAACTTAGTGTCTAAACTCGACCTGTCATTACAGCAACAAGTCTTAATTGGAAACGACTAAGCTGCAATTAATTCTCTCCTTTATGTGTGTGGTCAAATATGAATAGTCCTTATAATGCTATGTGAGTTTACTGTATTAATATACAATATTGTATTAATATATTTACTGTATTAAGTGCAATTATGACTCTGAAATGGACAAGCCATTGTAGCAGCAGTTTAAATTAGATTCCTGCCAGCAAGATGGAAGAAATTAGTTCTCCTACTCAATAAGGTTACTTAACATCATCGGGCATGGTTACAATTTGGATGGATGATCTTAGATCTGGGTTCAATTCCCAGACTGGTAATTTTTTTCTGGTTCCCGGTAGTGGGCTTTCATTACGCCTCTCGCTCTGTATTCACCCAGATCCATGTAAATTGGTAGCTGCTTATGGGAAGTGGCGACGAAGGTTTATAACAAAGTAACAAACCTTCAAATTAATTTACCTCAACGAATTTCAAATGAATGTTTTTGCTCCATCGCTGATGGAGCGCCTCACAAACAACTGTCACCTATTACTTATTCAGTTTTATGGGCCCGGTGGTAGATCCTAACCCTCGAAGGACAGTCGGGCTACGGAGGTAGTCATAATTCCAATGTTCCTGCCTAATCAATCTAATGTTTCTTGTTATAACCCTTTGGATTATGATTTCAACCGAGTCAATCTCGACAAAAATCAATTACTTCGGTTATGAAATAAACATAAAATATAATGCAAATAATAAATTAATTATTTATAGTCATGTTTCATAAGTTGAATATGAAGATCATGTTTAACATAGAATTCAAAGTGCTGTTTTCTTTTAGTATAAAGACTGTATTCAAAACACTATTATTCAAATTTAAAGAAGTCTTGTGAGAAAAATAGAGATATCCCATGATACTAAACATTACTCATTACAGTGATTTATCATTACGTTTGTCTCATCCCTGTAGAGAAAATAGCTCACAAGCAATCCTGAGTGATAACATTCTTATCACTCTGAGTGAAATCGATTTACGGTCATATTTCATCTGCAAGTTTAAGTACACAATAGTTCCATTTTTTTACGATTCTCTATCCATTTTTTTTATGTTGCTTTTTTTGAATCAGAGGGCATTTTTTTCAATGCCACATTTCTTTATTACTTCTAGAACATTTGTATTGGAACAATGCTGTGGATTTAAAAGGTTTTTTAGTTAAGCTGTTGGAACCTTTTGAAAGCTTTAATCTTTTAGTATAAAGTACTGTAAACATCGGATTTCATGTTAAAC
This sequence comes from Gerris buenoi, assembly GCA_001010745.2. Lineage (NCBI taxonomy): Eukaryota > Metazoa > Arthropoda > Insecta > Hemiptera > Gerridae > Gerris > Gerris buenoi. The sequence continues at coordinate 223,902 of KZ651207.1, forward strand.
CTTAACAAAATGCAGTAACGACTATTACTTTGGCGGACTAGTTATTTTTTAAGCACGCCTTTGATATTGGTATCAAATGACAGGGTCTGCTGAGAAGAATACGAATAAAAGCGTGTTTTTAAAGATATATATTTTATAATCAACTTATTGTATTTAAGTCACGAATCAGTTTCCCGAGCCAAAAAAAAAAATAAAAAAATAAAAAACATTTAACAGTTATACCATTGATTCCGCATCCTTATTTTACTACGTTTTTATTAGCTTGCTTTCTTGTCTGTTTGTGGAACCTGCGCGGCAGTGTAATCCTCTTCGTCGGACTTGATTTTCCTGTTTGTGTTTCCTTCCTTGTTTCCTTAAGGAACATTTCACTTGATGGAACTGGGTTGGGCCGTGCAAATGCAACGCTCGGTCAAGAGGTTTGTAGCAAAGGAAACTCGGAACGGGACCGGGATCAGACAGTAAGGAACGGGTCGTCTAATCGTCTCTTTACTTTCCAAACATTTTCAACACTTCCGCAAAAAGTAAACAAAAAGGTGGCATAGGTCGTTCGCAGCCTTTGGTTCCACTAAGCCGTTGTGCGACTAGTACTGCCTTTATTTGACTCTATTTCAGCCTCCCGTCCATGAAAGGTTCAGTTATTCAGTTTCTGTAGTGGCCGTGATTAAATTTGCGATTCTGTTAATAAAGTAGTAAGATAATTTTTTAAACATTTCACTAATAAAAGGAGAGATCGAAATATTACAAAAGTGATCCTTTTGTAATTCCTTAAACAAAAGAATTCAAAAGCACATTTACTTCGAAATAAGTCTAAATGTTTAATATAATTTGTCAATGCAAAAAATATTAAAATAAAAATGTCAAGTCAGTTTTAAATTTATCTTCATTTACATAGTTTATTTTCCTTGTATTTTAAGTTCTAGGGAAATATAGGAATTACCTTTTAGTATAAAGTACACAGTTGAACGGATTCCATTTTAAGCGTTAAGAAAGTACAGTAAGTCCTAACAACTAATAAATATTTCTTTGACAGCAAACCTATTAATTTACGTATAATTTTATTCAAAAGGTTACAAAAAAAAGTTTCTTTATTATATTTTTATCAGTTAAGTTTTCGATTCCCTAACTTTATATTTATTATTAATTTGAAATAGAATTATCAAGTTTCATTAACTTAATGATTCCATTTTCAATTCTCCTTAAAACAACTATCGTTAGGCTATAGGCGCACACTGGAGACAAAACAGTCTGCAGACTGTTTTGTCTCCAATATGCGCCTATAGCCTTACAATTAAAAAATAAATAATAACGAAACATTATTTACTTTATATTTAACGTAAGTTGAAATATATTTGTATAAATGTATTGCCAAACATGGAAAGCTTTTGAAATAAAATTCCAGATATATATAAAACGCAGATAGATCTGTTGCTTGTTATTCTTTTCTTTTATTTATTTATTTTAGTTTTACTTCTTTTTTGTAACATATTTTGATTTTTTTCTTCTTCTCTTGTTTCCCTTCTGATTTTTTCGTGTTAATCCTATTTTATTTCTGCTTGTTATTTTGTCAAAAGACGCATCCCGTGTCCCTTTATCAAACAGCAACCAGTAGTATTGTTTTTCCTATTCGTACCAAACTAAAATTCCCAGTGAAGAATATCTCTTTTTCAATGTTTCTTATCTTGATGTCTCTAGTCGGAAAATCCATTCCCCAATTAAGAAGTTCCAAGAAAAAAAGATAAACAAAAACCCTCTTAGTTAAATCATTCGTTTTTCCACTAAGTCTAAAAATAAACGTTTGGCGTTGAACTACCCTGCTCTGCTTCTTAATAAGTGCAGTTTCGTAATTCCTGTGGTTAAAAACAACAGTGCTGGTCTGCCCTGCGTCGCATGGCGCCCGTTTTAATAAATTAATTAGCAAGACTATAGTTTAAAGGTTACTCTATCTATAGCTATGAGCGTACAGTATTGGTTTGGTTGTAAAATCAATCAACTCCCCTTGTCGTCGAACGCGCGTCTTAGATTTTCACTCCAATTACTAGAATGCAGTTGATTGGAACGCGCCCTCATGATTAATTTTACAACCCAATCAACACAGACCGAGAACATGAGCGTTTAAATCATGTTGCGTTTAAATCTTGGTGCATAAGAAATAGCATTGTCCAATCAAAATGGATCTGTTGAATCTGTTATTGGTAATTGTACAGTCGTTATTATCATCAGTGTAACATACAGTGTAACAACGTGATCAAATAATAAATAATATCAATATATTACAATATGTCAAATAATTTGCTTTGAATAATCATGGTAATTGAGCTGAGCGAAGCTCTTATATACTGCACCTTGCATTTTTTCTGATGCATACTCATCCTGAACGGCTGAACCGATATGCACAAAATTTGGCAGGATCAGAGTAACTAACCACAGGAAGGTATAAATCTGAAATAGTCCAAATCAGTACACAGGGGTACGAAGTAAAAAAGTTTTCTCCTGAACGGCTGAGCCGATCCGCACAAAATTCGGCACGGTCATAGTGACCAACCACAGGAAGGTATAAATCTGAAATGGTCCAAATTGGTACACAGGGGTACGGGGTACGAAGTACAAAAGTTTTCTCCTGAACGGCTGAGCCGATCCGCACAAATTTCGGCACGGTCATTGTGATCAATCACAAGAAGGTATAAATCTGAAATGGTCCTAATTGGTACACGGGGGTTTCGCAGTACAAAAGTTAAAATAGTATATGCCCTTTAAGATTCATGAATGCCAAAATCCCTAATTAGTAATTAATTTAGATTTATGGAGAAACATTTTTAAATGTCTACTTTCCTGGAAAAGCAGAGGGGTTTTCCTTCTGTATCTCCTTGGTGTCTGATAGCATTCAAGGGTTGACATTTTATTATCTTTTACTGATATTATGCTTATAACCCTAGAGGGAAGCTATTTTTCAAGCGCATTTTAGCTTAATAACTTTAGAAAATCAGTCTGGCCTCAATACCCCTTCTTTGCAGAAATAATATTATTTTATATAGTATCATACCAAATTCAACGATTTTATTTTAGTGTTTCAAAGAAGTGTTGATAATTATGTTGGGGAAGGACTCAGTTTCAATAACGTGTATATGACCATCATCTTGAATCCAAATCGGGAAAACCTTTTACTTAAATTGCTAATGTCATAAAAGAAAGCTAAATTTCATGTTACTAATGCAATTTGCCGGAGATATCTCCATGTCGAATTTTGTATATAAATTACCACCATCTTGACTAAAGATGACGTAAAAAAATTCTTAGTGATAAGAAGAGATACATCATTTTGGGCTAAAATGACCTTGAAGGTCATGTTCAAGGACGTTGTGTAGTCCGTGGTGAAGGCTTCTGTTAAAGGGAATTTGGTTATTTCACAATCCGCAATACAAATTAGAGTTTCCCATTGGAAAAACAATTTTGACCTTAGAATGACCTTAAAGGTCATGCTCAAGGTCATGGTCAAGGTCATATTTTACATAAAATTGCCTGCTCTTTTCAAATCCGAAATATAAAATGGGGGTTCCCATTTAAAATAACAAAGTTGACCTTCAAATGACCCTTAAGGGCAAGGTTAAGGTCAAATCCAAGGCCACCATTGAATAGCTAAGGAAAAATCCTGAAACTTTTGTATTTAACTTTTATCTAAAAAAAAAAATCTGATGAGTTATTCAGGGGTTCCCATACTTTTGTGCCACCCTGTATAGCTCACTAACGATCACATCACACTCGCTTTGGCGGTACAATGTACAGAGTTATGATGTGTAAAGTAGCTGGAACCTGCTACGGGGATAGTAAAATGGGTCCAAAATATGGCCTAATTGCTAGGTTCGAACAAGTTGTATGTCCTACCGTCTAGTACTTGTAGTCGAATACTACTACTACTAGTTAATGGTATTTGGCTTTTATAAAGATTTAACTGTCCTCATGTAATTGACTTATTTTGACCCGTGTCTCGATACTTTGTTAAGCTTCCTAAATTCATGGATCCCTGCGCTAGGAATTGGAACCTCGAATCCCTTGGTTTTTGCTTCCATCCAATAAGCTAATGTATGGAATTCCTCTGAGGCTGGATCTCAGCGGCGTGGTAATTTTAATCTGTCATTTTACCTTTCAATTGAAAATTAATATTATTATAATGAATTTAATATGTTGTATAAATTTTATGTTAAATGGATTGTTTTGTTTGTTACAGGTGCTGGTTGTCAAGTGAGCGGTTTCTTGACGGTCTTTTCAAGTGAGTTGTCCATTCTAACCCTGACAGTAATCACGTGTGAACGTTGGTACACCATAACCTACGCTATACATATGAACAAACGACTCAAGCTATCAACAGCTGTTAAAATCATGGCTCTTGGCTGGCTCTACGCTCTCACCATGGCTGCTCTTCCCCTCCTAGGTGTTTCTGGCTACTATAAAACAAGGTAAAATTACCTACTAATACAATATATTTTGTTTTTAATGTGCAGCTCAAGGGTGTAATAATTTATTTTTGTCCTCATAACATTAACTTTAAAACAAAAGGTGTCACTATTGTATACATTAAGGTTTTTTGCTTCCGAGCTTACCGCAGTGCATTTTCTGAACAGAAATGAGTTCCAGACATCAATGAACATGTTTGGTCTTGTGTCAGCGGATCGGTTTGTTGGTTCGTCTTTCAATCATCTTTTGAACCACCATATCTCGTCCAAATTAGCCCCCAGAAAGTCTTATATTTATTTGAACCCTCTCCGTCTATTGCTTCTTCTTTCGCATATATAAAATTATTTTTTATTAACATTAATATATATAAAAGTACTCTGAAGATTTTGAATTTGAATGGTTTGTCGAAAGTAAGCCGCAGAGTAATTTCTCTATTAATTTAAACATTGTATGACCATTTAATATTCAATAGAACTAACTGTCACCACGCTGGAAATCGAAAAATGTCCAATGCCCTAATCAATCTCACAATTTATCATCCCAGTAGGGTCTACTTAGTTTTTTAGTATCATCTATACTTTTAATCTATCTATCTATATTTAATCTATCTCATATGACCATGGGATTGATTTAAGCATATCCATGTCCATTATCCATGAATGTCTCGCGAGGAATCTGTGGTTCATAAAAATTAGCAGACGCTTTTTAATTATGGACAATTTTTAGGTTACTCAGTATACCTCTACGACAAACTGGAAAATTTCGTGGTATTTTATCCAAAGGATAGCGATTTTCGGGTTTGTTCGTTTATTATATCTCCAACTTTTTATGTATTTTATTCCATTTTGCTGTATTTTAGTAGTTACCTATTTTATAATGTATTCGCTTTTTTTTATTTCTTAATTTATTATAAGACACGAAATGTTAACATTTTTAATTAGAAAAATTTCCAAGAATTAACAATGTGGAGAAGAATATACAATGTGGAGTAGAATATACAAGTGTGGAGAACAATATAGGGTAGATTTTTAAAGCTTGATATAGTAAATACGAACAAGAAACGAACAAGAAGATCATAGAATAGTTTTTAAACCTCGTTTCCTAAAAATACAAATACATTTTTTCATTATTATAAATAATTAAAAATATAGTGTTTTATTTTGTAGTCCACTTGTTTATAAATTCTTATTGGAACACTGTTTGGTTTTTATAAAGTATCAGTTTAAAATATAAATTCTCATGTGTAGTGTTATCTGTGTGTACTCAGCTACCTTTTTACCTTAGAAAATAACGATTTTATTATTTTATATTCTTCATATAGCTTCTATAAATTTATACCAAGATATACAACTTTCCTGAAACTTGTTTACTCACTTAACTAATTTATTTTTTCTTTAGTATTGCATCGAAAACGCTATGAAATAAGTATAATTTTACTGTTACAAATTCAATATTATAACCAAATATAATAATCTTATTAGGTATAAGTAACTCCGTGACGCAATAGCCTTGGGGTCTGCCAAAGGGCTTATACAACTATACATGTAATGTATAAGACGGGGTTAGTGTGTCGTAAATCAGTTGTATAAATCTTACTATTGACTATAAACCATTAGTTTGTCGCCACTTCACATAAGCAGCTATCCATTTATACGGCGATGCTGGGTATCATCGCCAGAGGCACCAAGCGTGAGCGAATCGATCCCAGATCCTTCTATTAGACAAGCGAACTCGGTTTAAGAGCTACTGGTGATCCCATATTTTATAATTATTATTTCTGAACCTCTTGAAAGAAGAACTTTTAAGCACTTTTTTAGATTGTTACTCCTCTTATAAGAAAATTGAAACAATCTGAAGAAGGTGTAAGGAGTGTTCTTCTTTAGACTGTTACTTCCCTTATAAAAACAGAAGTGTGATTGTGCTATTCCTTTGTCCCAAAGTATATTGGACTATACATCCTTTTGTCTTAATAGTTATTTAGACAAAGGAATGTATAAGTAGTTATGTTTATTTATATTCTAAAAAAAAAAACATAGGGGAGTAACAATTGTTATAATGATCTTATCTTTGCATATTGTTTTTGAAATTCTCCGAAGCAATCAAACATTAAAATCACTAATATTGTTAAAGATAATAAAAATAAACCCTGTCGGCTGGAACCGAACCATGGATCCATCTTATAGCTTCATTACAGCTTTTATGCTATAATGAAGCTAGATAAGCTAGAACTGATCTCTGATTCAGCGTATCCGGTTACATTAGAGCTTTTATTTAGCTTATCCAGCTTCCTCATATCATAGCTTTTATGCTTTAATTAAGTAACCACTGAGCTAATACGAAGAAATTCGAACATTTATAGCCATGGATTGCCATCAATTTAAACATTTCTAATTTAAATAATTTTTTTTCTTTTTACTTTTCAAACAACAACTCTTGTAATTTTAGGTAAAATTCACTTAAGTATAAATATAATTTCCGCTGAGTGAAAGTGTTCTTAGTGAGAAACTCGTGAAATAATATTATAATTTAATTGTTACAAAGTTAGGAGAGTTTTAAAGCTTAATTAAGTACTGAAGTAAACCTCTTAATTGTAGAAAATACTTTAAGAATCGTTTTAGACCAATTTTGTTTAACGACTGGATAATTGTCTTAAAAGTTTTGTAAATTATTGATAAAATATAAATAATAAAAATCATAGGTATAAGTACTTGCATTTAAGTACTTCTTTAGTGCTTTGTTGGTTATTGGGCAAATACGTATTTATATGCTGAAATTATATTTTATTATTTCTCCATCCAGTTCTATGAAAGTAAAAAAATTAAGTAAAAAAAAGAGCGACGGACGGACGGACACATCACCCTCGGCATAAGGGTTTTGAGAAGTATCTACAAAACCCTAAAAACACGTCACTTGGCACAAGTTTTTTTAAATATGTATTATGAATATCATCAATTTATTTAGTTTGAGACTTCCAAAATGTTCATCATCAAAAAGAATCATTTGCCAAATGATAATTTCAATAAATAATGAATTTAGATTTCGTGAAACTTATGATCGTATTGTTCTTCAGATAAAATCAAATTCGTGTTTTAGTTAATGCCAATGACTAAATTACACTCGTGAACAATTCCAACATTAGGAATTCAAATTGATGCTATTTCGGGATGTCTAAATCAAGGATGTATTTTTATTATTCATTCTGGAATTATGTATGGTCGTTCAGAATCAGAAATTAGTGGAAACCACAGCTACCGTTTTACATTAGGACTGTGGCTAAAAAAGTTATTCAATGATAAATAATTCATTGGTAAATATTTGAAGCAATTGGTCTCTTTAAACCAATTGATTGTGATTTACAAATACTCTTAATGGAAATTAAATACCAAACAAATCAGTTATAGTTCTCTCTGTTCTTCTTCATGGTAGAAAGCATCCCGAAGTTCTTGTTCTTTCCATGGTATGTGCATGTAAAATAATTTAGGTTTTGCGCAAGGTGTATACAGTAGATTCCTACTCTATACTCCTTGGGGTATTCGAATACTTGATCAGGGTTTTGCAAGGTGTCTTCAGTAGAACCCTAATCCGCAAGGCCTGTAGAGTTGAATTTTAATCTATAAATCTTGGTTTCTAAATTTATTCTTGATGTAGATTTTGCGCAAGGTGTATGAAGTTGAAGTCTACTCTGCACACCTTGGGTTTGGGTTTTGATTTTTTCCTGATGAAAGGTTGCGCACGGTGTAATAAAGAAGACTTCTACTCTTTTTACTTTGTGTTTTAAGTTTCTTCTTGATAGGTTTTGGCGTTATTCTTGGTGTAAAATTATCATTGTTGAAAGAGAGAAAACACTTTATTTAAAAATAAACAAACATGTGGGCTGTCCTTCTGAAAAGGATTGCTTCCAATACACAGCGTATTAATCAATCGAACAGACATTAATATAATAATCATAGCTAAATAATTAAGTAATGCAACAGTATAAATATGTATTGTTAAAATTTACGGTTTAGAAAAAAACTAAGTCTTAAAATACAATAAATTCAATAAAATACAATAATTGATTGTGACTATGAACAGGAGTAAGGTTTATTCAGTTTTTAATGGAATCAGTCTGTTTTTAATCATTGATTTAAGGTGGTTACTAACTTTATCTGCTCTTTCTAGGGCGGTGTTTTGTCTTTATCAAATCTTTACCTAATAACCAAAAATTTCTAAGCAATACACATTCGTAGCGTTGAATCCAACAAAAATTTCCACGAGATGAATTGAAAACCCAGGGAAAGTACTACATTCTCTGATTAAAATTAGATTTTCTCCATCTGATTCTTGGCTGAATGTTTCGAGGTGACTATTGTCTCTCGAATTTTGTCCCCTTAATTTCAAATCTCGTTCCTTATTTCTGACTTTGTCAGTCTGCTTCATTCGTCAACTTTCTGCTTGGAGAGAATATTCTGTGCTTTTGAAAACTTAATAATGGAATTACATGAAAGCAGACATAAATAGATTTCCATCATGGAAACTCCCTCTGATTGAATCATAAGTACCAATCTTAATTTTCCACTCTTAAATAGAGTTTATACTTAATATGTTGAATGCTATTATTTTCTTTTTAAAGCTATTAATTTCTGAATATAGTTGATTGTGACTTATTCATTTTCGAGGTTATAGCAAGATTTCTCTGACAGAAAATAAATAAGAATTTGATTTAAGTGTTGTTCACGGCACGGCGATTACTCCCCTTATAAAGGAAACAGAAAGGAGTAATTATCTAAAGACGGTGTAAAAAATATTCTTCTTTAGACTGTTACTCCTCTTATAAGAACAGATGTGTGATATTTTTTTTGTCCAAAAGTACAATGGTCTAAACATCCCTTTGTCTTAATAGTTTAGTCCAAGTCATTAATATTTTAAAAAGACATACGGGAGTAACAAGATATAGGAGTACCTTGTTTATTTTACACGCAAGTTGATAATTCTCCCCCACAACTGATAGGATCTGCGATAAGATCCCTACGTTTTAATTGTTTACAAATGATTTAATCATTTTTGTTTTTCGAAAACGTAAAATTTCCCATATTTTTATACTTTTTGTCCCGTTCTCAATTTCGTTGGGGGTTATGGTTTGACTTAATAAGTATGAAATGATTTAAAATATTCAATAAGTAGGAGGGTACATTTATATAATATTGTAGATATGACAGTGTCCATGGAGGTCATCTTAATGAATAATATAAATTGTCTCTCCACCTAAACTGGCTAATTTGTCTAACGGCTAATTGAGCCAAACTGGCTATTGTGTCTAACTGGCTATTATGTCTAACTGGCTAATTGAGCCGAACTGGCTAATTCATGGTGAGTCTTACCTTGATCTTCGACATGAAGTAGACTGGACTCAATCATTCTTTTCATTTATACAATGTAACTCTACTTCTTCCACATTCCTGTGCTGATGATGTTCTTATGAAGGCTGAAAACTGCTTTGTTATTTCAAATAAACAAATTTGCCAGTTAACGTGAAGAGACAATTTATATTATTCATGTATATAAGAGTTTTTGAAAATTTAATAATAATCTTAATGAAGTAAATAAAGCTAAAGTTGGATTTATTTAAAGTGACAAAATATTTGAATACAAATCTATTTGACAAGGCATACAACTTTTTTAAAAAATATATTTATTTCTTATATTTAACAGTTATTATTGAATTCTTCTAATAATGTGTTAACATTTTCTTTTGAATATAAATATAACATGATTGTTGACATTATTCTTTTATTTTTATTGTGATTTCCTCTCCATTTATTTTTTTGTCGAAAGTTATTCAATGAAGAATTATGTGAACAATTGTTGGTTTTTCTTAAAGTATTAAAGTTGTTGTTCTACGAGAGATGTTTTAGAATGAATGCTAAAAGAAATGCAAGCAAATCTCTTAAGCTAATATTTTTACAGACGCTTAATGGAATGGTTGTTATTTTTACCAGCAATCACCGGTTTCCTCTTTTTTAAGCTTGACTTGTTCTTCTTGTTATTTATTTAATGAAGGAAAACCCCGTCTCGATATTTCACGCTAAAGGGTAAAAATGGAAATCAATAAATTATTAATCTTACTTCCTTTCTTTCTTCTGATTTAATATGTATTTATTTTGTGGGGATAAAATACATATATTTATGTAAATCCAAAGGTTTTAACAGAGTAAGTTTTTCTTTAAAGGGAAGATTTCAAGCATGAGAATAACATTTTTAGGATAGAACGAAATTATTAATAAATACTTTTTTATAGTTTTTATGTATTTGTGTTTACTTTGTTCAGATTCAGTTTTAAATAGCGAGGTTCTTTTATTTTAATAATAGTATTAAAACTTATGTACAAATAAAATAAACTTAGTGTATAAATTTGTACGAAGGAAATTGTCTTACTACATTTTTAATCGATATATATTATATATCATAAGTACAGATGATAATTAACTTAGTGCAAAAGCATTTGTCGTTAGACTTTAATAAACAGATTGGTTTTCCGGTGAAATCCGCGTCACGAATGGGTTAAGTACGACGTTTCGCTTCCGCTTTCGCTAATGGAGGCATCCTGAGGGGTGTGGTTCATCGTGATTTTTACTTGAAGCAGCAACAAGACATACTGACGACTGGAGTGAAGTTCGGCATATTTATACCATTTTCTGGAACATGGATTATACCTCGATTTCCCGGGGGTTCCTTGAGTCGGGTCAATTCTTTGTCGGGATGTCGCAATCAAGCAGTTGCTGTCTTCGTCGGTGTTCTTTTGCGGACTGGGTGATCTACGTTCCAGAAAGCTATTATAAATACGCCGTCCTTCATTCCAGTCGTCAGTATGTCTTGTTGATGCTTCAAGTAAGCATCCCGATGCACCAAACCCCTGAAGATGCTTCCAGTAGTAGAAGCGAAACGTCGGACTTCTACACCTTGGTGATACGGTTTCACATTCACTTGAAAACCCAAGCTTTTTATTTAGAGGTTAAAATGGTTGAAATAAATTGAAAACAGAATATTGATTAATTACTGTTAGTGAGTAATCGTTTATGTTTGCGATTCAAAAGTTCATCCTTAATATTAATTTACACCAATTATATAATTATGGCCACTAAAATTTACCTTGTACACAATCATTTTGTTGAGTGTTTGCCAGTTGTAAGTTACTAGAGGCACTAACTAACTTTCGTATTTACATAATCAATTCGTCCAGTAACTTCCATGTGTTTGTTGTTAGAGGCACTAATTATAAATATCTGTTCTTCTCGTGCAAAACTTTCTTATGTACATAATCACTTGTTTTTGATGTTTGCTGAAGTGTTAAATATTGTAATAAAGTTTGTAGTTGGCATGATTCTATTACTCATCAGGGAATCGTATTTCAACACCACCTATTTTCGTCGAAACTAGAGTTTTTCCGAGAAAGCAACTTATTAGGTTGTATTGGTGTTTAAGTGTAACCGTGCTAGTCATAGATTTTAAATCTCTCAGAGATGAGTGACATTTTTCACGATTTACATTTTAAAATTATATTAGTTTGAAATAAAATTATAGTGCATTTGAACTTTCAATGGTTGTAACAGTTTTTACACTCCAGAGCAGAATAGTGTTAATATAACCTAAACTTAACCAATAGCAAATACTTTTTTTGGAGGGGGAAGGGAGAATTCAAAAGGTCATTTAAAATGTCTAATTCAGACTTGATTAAACGGCAGTGTCGTGGTATCTTAGTAAAATCCTTGAGGAGTTGGCTATTGTGTATATTGGATATTCACTGCGGTGGTCTAAGGGTATAAAACCACGGTGTGGGTAGCCACTGTGAAAACTTTCAACTAAACAACTGATGTCTCAAAGTTAAAACAAAGTTGAGGAAAGGCAAATCCCTAAGCACAAGTTGATACTTAAGATAGAATACCAAAATTCGCTTATCAGCAGGAAAACTATACAAAGCACTATTCACAAAACTATTTTAACTTGTAAATAATTAACAATGTATCTGTAACTTTAATTAAATCCTTGAATAAGTCTTTTTGTGCCCACATAAAAAGAGCAAACACGAAATAAAATGATAAAATAAATAAGTTTGCACTAATAAGCTTGTTCTGAAAGAAGAAATCCAAATGGAAGGCCTCGGAAAAGTATGACAAATGTTTAGCTAAAATTTGGAGGAAAGAAGGAAAAAAATTGCCGAAATTTGATCCCTTATCAGAGATAGAAAGGTATTATTCTGAAGGGAATCCACGATATGACCACTCTTGCCTGGATTCCTTGAAGATACCATCTATTTTAAATCATGCTATTATAGTACAGTAAAATTAGCTCAAAAATTGTCCAAACCCAAACATCCAAAAAAAAAGTTCAACCCCACGCCAAATTGTTAAATACCCTCCTCGTAGTAAGTGATAAAAAGTTGCAAGACTTGCAGCGTCGGGCTTGGCGGGGAGGGGGGTAAAAGGGTATTTTTAATCGTTATTCGCAAAACTATGTGGTTTAGCGCTAACTTTGTTATATACAAAATTAATCTACATAAAATTTTGAACAGAAATGGACTTACGTATTTTTGTGCTGAAGTCGACGATTACGGAGTTATGGAGGAGTAAAAATATCAGTATTTTCCATTTTCTTTGAAACTTTTTGGAAAGATTTTTTTATTGTAGTTAGGACCAGTTAGGGTAGTGTGAGCCTAAGTTTGCAGCTTCGAAATACCTGGGCAAATATCTGTGTAATACCTGCGTAATACGTGAAAAACTAAAAAACATTCGGACTTTTTTGACGATTGCAAGAGAACTATTTTGTCTACTAGTTTCATTTAGTGCTGTTCTAAAAGCCAAATAAATTTACTACAACTTCGTTTCTTATGGCTTTTCTCGTAGGTGAGCGGTTTTATGCCGATATTCAGCCCGAAACGAGAGCAGCACTTAAAATTATTTTTTTTAAATAATTGACAATTTTTGATGTGTCATATCTCGAAAAATATTAGTTTTGCAGAGCTGGAATTGGGCTTATGCTGCTGCAAATTTACTAAACTTTAAAACTAGTAGTATCGACAAACACCAAAAATTACGTAGTTCACGGGTCATATGGCAAAAACTAAAAAAAGTCCGAATTTTTTTTAGTTTTTCACGTATTACGCAGGTATTACACAGATATTTGCCCAGGTATTTCGAAGCTGCAAACTTAGGCTCACACTACCTAACTGGTCCTAACTACAATAAAAAAATCTTTCCAAAAAGTTTCAAAGAAAATGGAAAATACTGATATTTTTACCCCTCCATAACTCTGTAATCGTAGACTTCAGCACAAAAATACATAAGTCCATTTCTGTTCAAAATTTTATGTAGATTAATTTTGTATATAACAAAGTTAGCGCTGAACCACATAGTTGTCGAGATATTTGCGAAAAACGATTAAAAATACCCTTTTACACCCCCCTTTCCACCCCCCTCCCCGCCAAGCCCGACGCTGCAAGTCTTGCAACTTTTTATCACTTACTACGAGGAGGGTATAGAACAATTTGGCGTGGGGTTGAACTTTTTTTTTGGATATTTGGGTTGGAGCCTAATTTTACTGTACTAATTAGTGGAGGTCCAGAGTCTAGATATTGCGATATTCAAGCGCTTTCAGAAGCACTGGCCCCATATCAACTAAGAAGTATTTACCCAGGGGAGTACTAATTTATTTGATTTGAATGACTACTTGAAACAACTTTGAAGAGAAATGGTTGAATATTAATACAATTTTGGTGGAACCAATTGAGCTAAAACAGCCACGTGGTGATTTTCTTGAATTTTAAAATTTATTTCTTTAAGTGTACACACCAAAATATAAAGTAAAGTTCCGAGCTCCAGGAGGAGCATCCATCTAGCATAATGCTAGATGGATGGCTAAGGCAGTGGCGTACATAACGGGAGGGCAGGAGACTTTTGGCGAGGGGGGCATCAAAACACTCCTCGGTTCCTCCACGTTAAAATTTCATAACGGAAATTGCGGATTTTATGGGTCAAATGCAACAAAAAATAGACTGCCAATTAGTGTGGCACATAGCTTCCTCGCATACTATCATGTACTTCATTGTTATATTAACATTAAAATTATTGTTGTATTGTTTATATTTTAAAAACTATTAATAGTTGAAGCGATCTTTAACACTAGATAGCGGTGTCACTGTTGGTTTTACTAAAAAATTGTATTTGAAAAAAATGTTTGTCTCATTGAATAGATGAAGTTTGATTTCTTTACCGGCCTAAAATACCAATTTTAAATTTGAAGTTCACGTTTACATGAGCGTTACGCGTGAACGCTTGGACGGATAACGCTGTCCAACGAACTCGTTCTGAGCATTGGTAAATGAACATGTCTACCAAATTTCATCTAAATCGGTTAAGAATTACTCAAGTTATCGTCGGACGTTTCATAATTCGCGGACACACAGACCGACAGACAGACAGACAGACACGGAACCAAAAATGTTCCCTGATGTCTGAAACGGATTTCTGTCTTGGAATTTTTAAAATCGGAGACATAAAAATTTTTCGTTCTCAAAAGTGAACACAATGCTTCCGTTACCTTCGGTAAGCTCGGAAGCAGTATAGTTCTCAAGATATCAAGTTATATATTTTTTTCAAGTTTTTTACGAAAATTTTCAGAAAATCCTACCAAGTATTGGGGTTTCGGTCAGGGAAACCGTTTTTGCATTTGTACAAGAATTGGTTGTGATCTTGACCGAAAAAATGTCACGTCCTGTAACAGTCGACCCACCATAATTCAAAAACTAGTCCGTTGATCTTAAAGTTAATTTATGCCATTTGAAAGCTTATGAAAAGTAGTAATTTTTCCTGAAATCGCCACACTTCTTACATCCCTCAATTAAGTAGAAAGCTCAGGAATTTCGTGGTCGAATTTTTAAAAATCCAAACTTTGAAATGAAACAGGACTTAAAAGATGCTTAACAGCTGATGGGCTAATTATGACCTACCACCCAATTTTTAATAAAATCGGACGAGTAGTTTTTTAGATATGTTCGTTCGCAAGACAAATAGACCGATCAACAGAAAGAACACGGAACCAAAAATGTTCCTGATGTTGAACTGTTCTGATGTCTGAAACGGAATCCGCGTCACGAAGGGTTTGAAGTCCGACGTTTCGTTTCAACTAATGGAAGCATCTTCAGGGTTGTGGTGCATCATGATGTAGACTCGAAGCAAACACAGGATATACTGTGTATATCTTGAATACTATGTGACATTGAATACCTCAACCGCACAATTGAAAATGCAGCTTCTGTTGCATTTCATCGCCACCTGTGGTTTTTTTTCTGAACGTCTAATTGGTCTGGTTTTATTTTATTCTCGAGCCAGCATTGCCACCGAAATTAAAATGGCTTAAAACCTGAACCGTCCACCAAAGGAGAAAGCACTCAAAGAGACTCGAAGGGAAACTATTCAATCTTGAAAGTCCACTTGAGACTTGGTGTTCAACGTACAGCTGAACTTTTTGACATATTTCTCACAAATGATAAAGAAAGAGCTCATTCTTTTCTTTACAAGGAACCAACATTGTGGCTTTATGATTGAGATGAAAGAAAAATTCAAATGATGAAGGTAGTTATTGACTGTACTAAAAGAGGCATTGCCCTCATACATTTATATAATGCAAGCATTACGAAATATAAAGATCAGAAGAAATTTCTTCTCCATCTTGTTTATATGCAAAGGGAACAATTTACGACATCCAAACAGGCAATACCGCACTTAGGCATTGTCTGTTTTACTGCAGAATATCGCCATTTTGTAAATTCGTATCTAGGCATGTTGTGAAGTATTTTTTTGAGTTTCAGGTCCTTTTGACATTCTCAATGGATAAGCCTGGGTATTTATCTTGGCCCTTTTAAATGGTAGTTGTATGTAAGGCTGTTCTTTGTATTTCTATTTTGAGTTCCACCTCCACTACTGTCTCGGTCTATCCGCCTGGTAGGAACTCGTGGCAACTAAGAAAAAGTTATTTCAAAGGGAACGAATATTTTTATCGACTTAATCTTTACACGATACTGACCATATACATATATGTGTAATCCTTTTTTTATTCTGAAGGTAGGATCAGGATATCCTTGGTATGGTCCCTGCTGGTCTATTTTCCTCTCAATGTGTGAGGTCCTTAGGGAAGGGAAGTTACTTTAGGGCTTACGACGTTACGACATTGCCAATGTTTTCTTACAGGTCAAGGAAAAGAATTTCCTTTTCACCTTTAAGGTTAATCCTATCTTCTCAGACCGGAATATTGGTTCAACCATAGGTTCTATAATTTATTTTTTCCGTAAAAAAAAGGAGGAAAAAACCAATAACAATAACTATCATCTCCACAAAATCTTTTACATATCTAGTGGTTTGAAAAAGATTCACTCCAATTACTCCTTATTATGACACCATCTTTTGTACCAACATTTTGAAAAATAAGCTTGTTAGGTTGTTAATTATTTTGATAAGTTTTAATATGAAAGGAGAATATAATAAAAAATATAATCTTGTTTTAACTTCAAAAAGTCTGGTATAATTAAATTGATTTTATTAATTTACGTAGCTATGTTATTCGTTATTTATATCTACTAGGTCGGCTAAAGGCTTCTTTTTTTTTAAACTAAATATTCCTAATATTATTTTGTAAATTTAATTAGAATAACAACCAAAGAAAGTTTTTCTTACATAATAAGTCGTAATATTATTATTTATTTTATATATATTTGTTGTTCTACGAGAGATGTTTTAGAATGAATGCTAAAAGAAATGCAAGCAAATCTCTTAAGCTAATATTTTTACAGACGCTTAATGGAATGGTTGTTATTTTTACCAGCNTGTGAGAAACAATATTTGTTATTTTAGACAAGTTTGATAACACTCTCTTGGAAAAAAACAACTAATTAATTAAAAATATTAAAAAAAAGAGAAAAAAATATATTAATGAGATTTATTTATTGTTAGTAGATTAATTTTAATAACAACGAATAACTTTCTTCAGAAATGAAACTCTGTAAACAACTTTTTTTATTAAATCTATTTTTTATTTGTACTCATAATTAGGGCCTTAAGTTGTTAATTATATATTATAATATTTTTAATGGTTCTCTGTAGAAAAAAAGTCTAATGGTTGACCTTAAAACTTGGCCGTGCCTCCCCCGTCTTATAAAGATTTGTGTAGTTCTTAATAACTGATTTTACTACGTTTTTATTAGCTTGCTTTCTTGTTTGTTTGTTTGTTTGTACAGTGCAAATCTTTCAATCGATTTTTAACTAACTTCCCTACTACTAGCTAGACATTTAAAACTTTTAGAATAGCTCAGAACACGATGACAATGCATTATTTTAATACTTATAGCTATCTTTCAGCAAAATTGAATTCGTTTTCAGCAAATTGTGCTGTATGGAAAGTTAGATCGGAAAAAATCCGCAAGTTATTTTATTTGTTTTGATAGGTCCCATATTTACAATCTTCATTTTGACAGATAGTATATAAAAAGTTATTTTTATCTTGCAATTATGTTAATTATTATTTATGTTAATTATTATAACATTTCGAGGATAGAAATATTATCTACAAACAAAGCATCTGTCGTGATGTTAATTACCTAAAATCTGGCGTATATAATACGCACAATTTCTACCTCTTTTCTCTTCAAAAGGGGTGCGTATTGTATTATACGTGAGTGAAAACAATTATCTGCTCATTTTTTTATTAACTTGACTTTTTGCCATTATAAGTGGTTAGGTAATATTACATTACGCGTGTAGTGCGGAAAACAGCATTTTGCATGGGAGTGTGGAGTTTGCATCCGAGCGATAGCGAGGGTAGTAAAACCACAGGAGCAAAGCAATATGCATGAGTTATGAGTTCCGTACCATACTATATCCACGATTGTTTGATGTTTAATAATAAATGCAGTAACAGCCAATTAGTTTTTCTTACAGTTGACCGATAAAGTGGTTGTTATCCCACTCAAAATGAAAATAGTTCGCAAAACATCAGATTTCTGCACTTACTACTTTTCTGCACTCTTTTTACTTTACCACACTCATTTTACTTTACCGCACTCCAGTGTTCCAACTTACGAACATAAAGAACTAAAATCTAAACAAAGATTAAAATAATCCAAATTACAATAATAATAACAATGACAACTAATGATTATTTTTAACTAACTACATGATTTAAACTCTGTATATCAAATATAAAAATTTTAAATCTAAAAAAGGATCAAATGTGAGTAAGTGTTATGATGAAAAATAATGACAGCGCTTGGTAGGTTTGCAGAATCAGGCAAAAAAAAGGGCAACACTGGCTATAAACAGAACAGCTGGTTTAGTTGATATTGTATTACATGCGTTGATGAACACTATTATTTTATATTTTATTTACAGATTAAAACTAACTGTAGGAAAAATTTAATATGCAACTCGAGCTGTTTGCTGAAGAAGTGTCTTTGCTGCACTCGAAAAACCTTTCCGCCCTCGCCTACGGCTTGTGCGTAAATATTTCTCTCGAGTGCAGCCAAGTGCCACTTTACGCACTACTTGCACAAATAAATATTTTGATTTCGGCTTATTCCTAATTAATTTTACACTTAAGCAATCAAATGAAGCCGCTTAAATATTTTTTTCTGTTTTAATTAAACAATCTGATTATGTTGAATTATAAAATCTTTATATTTTGAGTTCACATAATTTTATTGCAAAGCAAACGGAATTAAAATAAGTTTTTGTGGGGGGGGGGATTTGTTAAAAACTTTGATTTAATCATTTTGTAATTAATATTGCAAGCCTGATTACCGAGAACTATTTTTATTTTAATGTTGTTTTCAAAACTGTTCCAAAAGAATTATCGTAGTTAAATGCATTAGTATATTCCTCTTTAAAGAAAGATTAATTTGTAAGCGACCTTTGACCTTTTATCCTCTAGTATGTAGAAAGTGAGGAAGCTATATATCATGCTAATTGACTGACTATTTTAAGTAGCATTGGATCTGATTGGTAAAAACTGTAATCACGTCGTGAAAAAATTTCCCATGATTATTCTTTATCCTTGTTTTACGGGAACAGAATTAAAATAATTAATAATTTTAAAAAAATCGGTCCAAGACAACTCAGACAAACATTCTCATATACTACTAGTTAATAATTACTTAGCCGTTTTTCCAATTACTAGTTTTCGTTATGCACTTTTAATTATTGCTGAACATTTCATCAAAATTTACCATACAAATACTTCTCCTTGACAGGGAATCGAATCCGGGCCCTCTCTGTTCGCGTTTTAAGCTATTTTCTCAGGAACTAGATTTTTCCCCGAAAAAACGGGTTTTATCGTTAAATTCGTATTTAAATGGACTATATTGTAGAATTTTTAATCAAAATCGTCAGAACCGTTTTCGAGAAATAATTTTTTTCAGTGTTTTTGGGAGATAGCGCCCCCAAATTTGGAGCTCAAATTCATTTCACGATTTCACCTCGGGGTATGATTTGTCTGAACATGTTTGCCAAATTTCGTCAAAAAGGTCCAGTAATTTAGGCTCCAGGCGTCTGCACAAAAGACAGACAGACATTCAAAATCAAAATCGAATTTTCGCGCTATCACAATACTTCTCTTTATATGAGAAAGTAAAAAGGAACTAATAAATGAAGGTGGCCTACCGAAATGTTAATATTATTTAACCCTTTTAAGAAGGCCTAATAATATTAAAGAAGGCCTAACTTCGAAGGTTCTTCTTCTCTTCTCATTTTTAGTAAAAAGCTTTATTTCAAAGGTTACTGCTTGAAATAGAAAGTGATGTTCTCTATCTTTTAAAAGAATTTTAGCCATTTGTCCAATCTTACTTAATCAATTGATGTAAAAGGAAATTTATTTTTTGAAATTTCCTTTTTTTTCTTTAGAATATTATTGAGTCGAGAGATGAATTCCATAAACCAAAATTATATAATTGATATTCGTGACAAAATCATATTTGTCAAACATATGCTTACTAATAAAATTGTATGTGGTAAAAGCAAATCTATTTGTAATAAGTATACTAATTGTATTTAAATATATAAAAGCTATTCTATTCTAGTAACAAAAATTACCAATTTAGTGTCATATTGAAGCATTCTACTAACCAGAGAAGGAAAAGCAACCGTGTACCGTGTAATGGCTGTACCGTTTCGCAAAAAATGTTTTTGAATATGCTTCATAGTTGTATGATGCATATATGCAGGCTGTGTGTAATTATTTAGCATTTTACTAATTAGATAATTAGCTTTGAAGTAGCAAACTGGTTACTGCACTTGAAACGAAGATCTATAGAAAACTCTGGTACCTGACTTTTTATGTTTAAATGTACCAATGTAGGTATTTATGCTGAATACAATCTTGCCACTACTGAAAAAAATATAGTTATTCTTCGCAACAGTGTGTAAAACACATGGCAATTTCCAAACATCTTTTGCATGTTCCTTTTTAGGTTTTCGTTGGTAAAATCAAAAAAAGGAACCCTTATAGTTTTGTTCCTGTTTCTGTCACTCTGTACGGTTCCAATGACTTTTGAATCAAAATTTTGAGTCGGGTATCAAACGAAAGGTATCAAAGAGTGGATATGTAACTTGATGCTCACAATATCAATGAAAAACTTTTTACGTGAGACTTCACGCTCAACCATTTTATTTACCATATAGGAAGCACGCCGCGGGATGTGACTTATTGCTCTTAATACATTTTTCTCGATTTATGATTAGGCAAATTCTAAATTCGAAAACGCTGACTGGATAATAACATTAATTATAAGGATCTTGTTATAGTATACTGAATATTTTTATGAGTTATTTAAACATAACCTCAACTCAAATTATAAACGATAAAACATGGTGGCGCAGTGTTGCCAAATAATATAAAAAAAGGAACGTTTTGACCGTGTTATCAATGTTTTAAGGTTGCACGAAGCTGAGTAAACCAGTGTTGTTTTACCTAATGATGGTTAGCGGTTTATTTCATCTCCCTCTAGCTTGTTAGACGGTTGTATTAAAGTATCCGGTTTTTGATTGATCGTTAACACGCTATACGCTATCTAGCTAACGTGTTAAACTCCCTCTGCCATCTCTTGCTTGAAACTTTATTATCCCTTGGATCTGGTTATAATGGTGTGGTGTCGTGATGATAAGCAACCTTATTAAGTACATACTCTCTATTAACATTAAATAATAATAACCTTAAAGTGTAAAATGCCTTTTAATTTAAACAGTACGCTTAAAATGTATGGATTAAATGTATACAACTATATTAGTATTAGAGTATCTAGCTGGATACCCTGTATCCACCCAGGAGTGTTATTTTAATTTAATAAGTTTATAAACTACCATCAAGAAACATTTAAATTATTTTACTATGCGAGAATATCTAGATTCTATTCCTCCCAGTTATTTCTATACCCCCTCCTTTTTCATAAGATAATTTGCAAATATCCCAAATTTACCGCCCTCCTAAATAAAAATATGACGAAACTGTACATAACAACAATTACTGTACTTATGAGCTTTTCAACGATACTCATCATGAAGTGTATTCATTACTTGTAACCTGTACCTCTGTGTGCCAAAATTTATATTTCTAAAATTCATGTAGACAGCGACTTTTCCCTTGCTTTGAACGTCAAGTGTGCAAATTTTTATCGAGATCGGACTAGAACTGTAGATTTGGGTAAATTTGCACTTGAGCACCCACTTATTTATAATTGTCCGATTGACTTCGGGTTTTTTTTAAACTGTTCCTTTTTACAAATTAACAACTATTTACCTTGTACCGTGTCGATAAAGTCAATAGTTTTTTTAAAAAAATATATATAAAATATCCACTCACGTACATACGGGAAATGTTGGGAATGGGGGGTTTCTAAGGGTGGGGGAATCACTCA
>KZ651207.1:253284-271248 GCA_001010745.2 Gerris buenoi
TTTGTAATGAAAATTTTTGAAAATTTTATTTTCATGGAAATCCGTTTCAGACTTCTGAATCGATTCCTAAAATTTAACACTTTTCTCTATGTATATATGTATGTATATATGTATGTATATATATATGTGTTTGTGTGTGTGTGTATATAGTGTATAGTAATACTTATTTTTTAGTCAACGAATTTAGTTATGTGTTAGTGACTGTATGAAATTTGAAAGTTTGATACCTTAGTTTCGAAACAAACTGATATATTGTCTATTGATATATACTGATATTGGCTTTTGAACTTTTGTACCAATGCATCTCTGAGTGTTTGAAATATGAAACCAATATATATTCAAAGGAGAATCTTGTTGTACCGTAGCAAGCTGTTCTAGGTCTCCAGGGACGTGTGTTTCGACCCCTCAAGGGACTTCAAGGTTTTCCGTCTCCCTTATAACTCAAATCCTAAAGGATTAGCAAAAAAAAACCTTTAAACAACCTGATTTTTATTTTAAAAATATTTATTTAGCTTACAAAATGTTTATTGTTTTTTAACATATCTATGTCAACAAAACTCCTTATTAAAAAAAAACAAAAACATTTCCGTCACGCAAAAAGACGTCATGAAAAATGTGAAGCTTTTAAATATCCTAGCAGGAAGTTAGGACTTAAAAGGAGGTCGATAGGTTTCATTTATAGTTAAATATTTTGACGATGGCCGGGCTAAAGTTTCAATTAACGACATGCAAAATGTGACGCTCTTAAATATCGTGCCAAGTAGTTAGAATATAATAGGAGGTAGATTGGTTTCCACTTGTTTTCATTGTAGTACTATATTTCGCCGATAGCAGTGACTATTTATTTTCTAAATTTTATATAAAATGGTATCAGAGTTCCTAGCTGACCAAATGGTAATTACAATGGATTAATGTTTCATAATTTTACACCTTAAGATTTACTACATCAATTAGTCAAATGTATACGGATTTTCTCCATCCTAATTAATTCCAGAAAAATACGAAGTTTAAAAAAAAATTAAACTTTGAGTGACCGCCATTTTGGAACGGTAGAAGATAGAAAGCTCAAGTTTGCGGCAAATAATTTATTTTTTTAAGCCCTTTCCAAAAATGTATCATTTTATGGGTGTCCCAATTTAAAATTTAAAAGTTGAATCCAATATGGCGGCATCCAATATGGCGGTAAAAATTATTACCCAACAAAAAAGTAGTTTTTTTTATAAATGATAAAGATACCCGCAAACCGGAACTTAATATCTCAATTATAACCGGAGGTATAGCCGTTTCCGGACTTTTAGATCCCCCTTAGATTGCTGTATGGTACGTATTTTTCTGGAATTTACAATCATTTTTCTAACTTCCATCGGTTATTACTCAAAATATGGCCAAATAAATGGGTAAAGTTATGAATACTTTTTGAAAGGTAAGTAAATGAGGAAGTTTTCCAGAAAGTGTACTTAATGCAGCTACACTGGTTAGTAAGTTTTGCCACCACCAAAAAAATAAAATAATAAAAAAATTCTCAATAATTTCGATAAAAATGAGTACTCAGCAAATGCTAATCTGAATTAAAGGAATTAGGATTACTTTTCTTTTAGGAAATTTTCTAAGCTTTCCAACGATAATAATATCATTATTCTAGCATTCATATTTTAGGAGCAACAATTCGATTTATGAGGCAAGGACGACACCCCTCGAAAATTCGCTAATTTTGACCTAGTGGGAGAACGGTTAAGAATTGACCTATGGTATATATAGTGATTTTTGTTCCGCATGAGGTGTACTATCGCCCTATATCTTTTCCAAACTATATCGCCAGTCACCCTGTATATTTTTTTACGGGAAAAATCTAGTTCCTGAGAATAGCTTGAACAAGCGACTCACCGCGCTCCCACAGCCGTACGGCTAGAGTCGCTTCAGTCGTCGCCGTCGCATTGAAAATCCACCTTAAGCAGTCGTCCTTCACAACATCCTATCTTCCCCTGATCTATATTCTTATCAATTATCATTCCGAATATATCACCAACACGCCATCCCATGTAACCATCCATCTTAACAATCCACAACGACCTCAATGTTCCTTTCCTCCGCGACCGTTCATCCTTTATATACTGCCCTGTCCCCTGTCCAAAATCCATGCTTTATAACACTCCAGATAATTAGATATTTAGATTATTTGTGAAATCAACCGAAGAACTCGTACGTTAGCACTCTGTTAAAAATATTTTACTGAAAATAAATTTAATTTCTAAACACAGACTTAATAATTTAAATTTAAATTCTTACACAGACTTTTACTATAATATGTACGAGTATACTACCTCGTTGAATAACTCTGTTCAGATTTATAAGATTAAGACTTTGCTTCCCGACTTTGCTTCCCGAAAAGTCGGGAAGCGCCCATGCTTAAAATCAAGGGAGTTTCCATTGGCTTAGAATTTCTTTTTCAGCTCACTTAATTCTAGATTATCTCTTTGATTTCGTCTCTTGATTTTCGTCTCATATCAGATATCAGGTCATGCTTGTGCTTAAGTACCCACGTGTATATATTATGATATAAAGTTTATATATTATTATACATATATATTATTCATATGATATAAGTATATTTTGCTCTTGGCATTGATTTGAAAAGTTGTCGTTATCGTGGTCGAAATCCCCACATTTGTGAAGAAAAAGAAATATTTATTTAAGAGCATAAAGTAATTATTTATGATTAATTTGAATCCAGTCTCTGAGTTCTTCCTGTACAAATATAAATAAATCAATAAAAATTAATCATCTAAACATAGCAACTGCTCCAAATATTTTAGACATCGTATGACGTATGGTATTTGTAAATAACCTGATCTGATTCCTAAGTTGTCCAAAATTAAAGGCTCTTTCACATTAGTTTTAAAGCTGTATTTAGGCCTTGTTCTTAAAATAAATATAAATATGAAAATGCAGAAAGCTTCATTGTGCTATTCTTTAAGTATTTAGTATTTAAAAACAATTAACAGTAATTAACAGTATAATACTTACAAAGGTCTACGTTTTCTTACGTTCAAAGGTCACGCCTCAATATATATGAAGTCAAACGTTTTGCTCCAAGTCCTGAATGTTGTGCATCGTGCAACAACAAAAACTGTAACTACACGTAAAATTATACTTGTTTATTTATCAATGCAGCTTTTGATGTTTATATTAGAATTGGATTTGCATATTTAAGTAACTCTCTTCCTGCTTTAACCGTTTAGAAACCTTTGTTCGAATGAAATACAGTTTTCCTTTAAAGCCTAACAACGCAGTATAAAATTCGGTTTATGAATATTCCCTCAAAATTAAATGCAATCACAGTAATCGAATTATTTCTCTGTCTTATCAGATTGTTATTGGTGCTAGTAGTAGTAGTACTAGAAGGGTGGGTTAACCTTGTAAACATTAAAATTCCAGCCACCTCACACATGTACCATACAAGCGAGATGGTGTGTCCCTGGGTATTGTGGTCAGTGTGGCTTGGGGTCATACCCATGACCCTGTACCAATATTGACGCACAGATACAATTCAAAGCAGTACAACATAGACCCCTTAGGGTTTAGGGTGTTCTCGGTCCCTTGTAAATCAGAGCACCATGGAGCGGAATCGAAACCACAACCTTATGGCGCCCTTAATTCATTGAAGGCCGAGTAGACAGGACTGGGGTCTTTAGGCCCTCGATATGCAGACTCCCTAGATTTGTAATAACTTGATATTATAAAAAAAATGTTAAATGTATGTATACCTATATATATCGAATATCCACGGCATTTGCCAAAACCAGGTGTTCATTTGGGGTACTATTAATATTTTTCTTAGTCCGTCCGCACACGGAGCAACTCAAAACAAACTCAACTGGTAACTCCAGTCATTTTTGAGTTGACAGAAAGCAAACCCAGTTTTTAATGAGTTGCTCCGTGTGCGGTGTCCCATTCAATTACACAGGTTGAAAATCATAGTCAACTCAAAAACGAACTCAAAAATGATGATGGAGTTTCCAGTTGAGTTTGTTTTGAGTTGCTCCGTGTGCGGAGGGCCTTAGTGTCACCCTGGTGTTTCTGATCAAGTTCTGATGTAAGTTTTACAGCTTCCACATATCTGGATTTAGCATTTGTATTTTAATAGATAAATTAGCTGACGGAGTATTTCTTTATTTAAACAATATTATTCTTAATATGGGTTTTTACATGATGGCTATGGGCTGCTTTACAGTATCAGGAGCATAGCCCCAAGCCGCAAGACCGTAGTGTATTATGGAATCCACGATTCTAAAATACATCATACGTATAGCTGGTGAACTGTCAAGA
Organism: Gerris buenoi; assembly: GCA_001010745.2. Classification (NCBI taxonomy): domain Eukaryota; kingdom Metazoa; phylum Arthropoda; class Insecta; order Hemiptera; family Gerridae; genus Gerris; species Gerris buenoi. The sequence continues at coordinate 257,611 of KZ651207.1, forward strand.
AGCCGTTAGTTCTCAACATAATATCATAATTTTTTTTGTTTGCCTTTGTTTTTTTCTGTTGAATATTAATGTGAAGTTGCCAAATGCTTATCTAAAACCCCCTACACAATGGCCGACGGTCGTAGCCCCGACAGTTGGCAGGTGAGTAGCACTGTCGGGGCATAAATTCTGTCGTGGCCGAAGGTTTAGTTGAGGGTCGGTTGGACCTTTTTCGGAGTTTTTTGGTGTTCAGATAGATATGGAACCATTTTAGAACCACGCACCACGACACCTCGAGCACTGCTGCTAAACTGTTGGACTTGTAGTCGAGTCGGGTCGTTTGGTCGGGATGTGTGTAGCATAACCCCAACATGAACGGTTGGGGCCAACGCCAACAGTCGTGTCGGCCAGTGTGTAGGGGGTTTAATGTTATGCCTTTCTTATTCCGTTGCTTGTATAATTGGTCACAAACAGAAATCAGGATATTGTGACAAACATTGTTTCCTATCATGCACACAGGCTGACCTCTTTTTTTTAAGGAAAATTTCCTTAAAAAATTTCTAATCCGTGAACAACTTCCAATATACTTAAACGCAATAAAATGCTTTTTCGCAGACAGATTCAGTTAGGATTAATGATACTCAATCCTCAATGCACCCTCAGGTTTAGTGATACGAGATTATGGTAACTTCTGATCACAACTCATTGTTTCATTGTTAATTTGGTTTTTAATTTGTTCATTTTCATTGTCTTACTTCGTTTGGTTGTACCTGATTTTGTTAACAGATAAACAAATCTCAAATCTATTAAGGTACATGAAAGTTATGGCAGTTTATATTTTCCAGTGGTCTTGTGCTCTGCCTATATCTACAAATAAAATTAATGAACACGTTCTTATTAATTAATATCGTGCCCTTTCTACTGACTTAACTGTGTTAAATTTTTAATTTACGAGTATAGTTATATGTTGGTTCAGGTGTTGCTTAAACTTGTACTTTACGCTATCTGTCATAATTACATTCTCATTAAATCATTTACCCAAATTTATTACTCGATTATATACTGCTTAATATCTGTTTCTTCGAGCATTAGAGCAGGAAATTTGTTCATACATATGTTATGCTAAGTTTAAATTTATCTCTTACGGGAAATTTATTACTCATTAAGTGTAGCAGTATCTGAAAGTGACTTATTTACACTTAAAAGTCTGGGAGTATAATGAATTATACCACCCAATGGTCCTGTTGTAAAATGTTTGGTTATTTACGAAATATTAATAATGACCGGACAGGTTGAAACGTAGCCACCTTAAGTAACTGTTTTTATTTGAATTTACCCTTAAGAGGATCCACTTATTCACACATCATAAATAAAGAAGGGTACTACCACTAACCACAACACGAAATATTACTTTTTACGTTATTATAAAAGGAAATTCGCATGTAATTATTTAAAGTTTAATAATAAAAAATAGACTGCCAATTAGTGTGGCACATAGCATCCTCTCATCCTATTTCGTACTTCTTGGTTTTATGCTTTTACAAGCCATTATTGCCTAATTTATTTATTTATTTCCCTCGTTTCTTTAATCAGTTAAACTTGTATTGATATTGCTTCTGAGCTTATCGAAGGTGACTGAAGCTGTATAATATGTGATCGTTCTGACGAACGATTTTTTTTTCTCCGATATCAAAAGTTTAGAGACAGAAATTGGTTTCAGCCATCATGGAACATTTTTGGTTTCGTGTTTGTCTGTCGGTCTATAATATCTGTTTGACTTATTCAATTTTTGCGAATAGTCCAGTCAAATTAGGTTTACATCTTGCATTAAATCATGGGGTTCCAATTTTTTCAGGAATTTGTAGGGGGTGGTCCCCTGAACAACGCCTAATAAAGTCCCATCGATTCCAGGCGCCGGGGGAGGGGGGAGGGGGCCCTAAAGGTCAAATTTTTCAGTTTTTGGCGCTTATCTCGAAAACGGTACGTCGCACAGAAAATTTTACTCTATTAAAAATTAAAGCTGATAAAATTCTCTTTCAAATGACATCCTGTTTGAACCTAAGTGTTACAGGGTTTGAAATACAGTGTTAAGAGCCGTTGAATACGGGTTATAAATGCTATCAGTGTCTAATTAAACGGCATACTAAGTAATTAAGAGAGTTACAGACCTTGGAAATGAAACTTGAGTCACAAGAATAATTTTTTAGCAAAATGTTGAAAGTGCCCCTAAACTTCAAAACTCTCGTGCTATTTACCGGGTGAAATTAAATTAGCATAACTGTACATACATTTTTTGAGGGAATTTTTCGCTCTACAACTTTCTTCCCCACGAGTTTTCGTTAAAATAGAAGGGAAAAGATTGACGAGATACCTGAACCGCTGCCTTTTTTTTTTTTTTTTTTTTTTTTTTTTTTTTTTTTTTTTTTTTTTTTTTTTTTCATATTCAACGGCTTAAATTTGAGCTCAAAAAAAATGAGGTCCCCTATAAGATTCAACTTTCTCCCTCCATTTGTTTCTTTCCATATGTGCACGAACATATACATCTGGGGGCACGGCAGTGCCTCCGCCAAGTCAAGCACAGCCGTACCTTCCTTTACTGGAACCAACTCTCGGCAATTTGGACCCCCCTCTATTGTCCCATTAAAGATACTTAGATGAATAAAACCAATTTTAATTTAAAGTTCATGACGAACTGAACCAGAAATAAAAATTTCACACCTCTACCCATAGTAGTTCATAAGATATATGAACCTAGAGTTTTGTTATTTCGTCACTCACTCACTCATCATAATTCTAAGACACTTCCGACAATCCTAGAAACTTGAAATTTTGTATGTAGGAGTGCCTTGAAACTTATGAAATCGGAGACAAAAAAATATTTTCGTTTTTCAGAATGATCACATAGCTTCCGTTACTTTCGGTAAGCTTGGAAGCAAAATAATCGTAATTTGGTATTAGAATACTATTTTTATCGAAAGGCCATCTGGATTATCGATGTTTCAAGGTATTTTTTCTACCGAGCTTACCAAAGGTAAAGGAATCATTGTGATTATTCTAAACAACGAATTTGTTTTATGTCTTCAAAATCAACATCTTTCTAGAGAGAAATGGGTTTCAGATTCAGACATTAGCGAACAATTTTGGTTCTGTGTCTGTCTGTCGATCAACATTTTTGAAAACCATAATAGTAGCCAACAGGTGGTTCCATATTAATTTCAACTGTCTTTTCTCATTTAATATTGAATAAAAACTAAATGTAACCCTACTGAAAACCGAAATAGGTCCTAACAACCTAGCATTAAATTTCTGTGGGTGTCAGATTATTTTTTTTAAATTTTCACAATTAAAATCTACATTATTATACTTTATTTTATATTTAAGTGATAGGACGTGAAGAAGCTATGTGCCACACTATTTTTCAGACTTTTTATTATTTATGTGGATTATTTCACCGTGCTGACTTCACCATCATTAATAAATTATTAGAGTGTTTATTAGCATCCGGGAGGAAAAAAAATCCGAAATATTGGCACACATTGTTAGGGAATGGCAACTACCCCATATATGTTTCCAATGTTATCACACTTTATAAACTTCTAATATTAATTTCCATCTCAAAGAACCAGGACAAATATAAATATTTTAATGACACTTTGAATTTTTTCGTTTAATAAACCGGCCTAAATTATAAATACGTTTGGGCAGACAATTCTAGAAGATATAGAGTTGGTTAAGAGTTGCCGTGCTTCATTCTCCCGTGTAATACATTTACATTTTAAAATAACCCTCTTCACCGGTTTTATTCAAGTTATCAGATTTACATAGATTTTATTAATGTAAATTTATTTAATCCCTACTTGTTTGCATAGCATGAAAAATTCTATTTTCATAAGGTTTTCAAGAAAAAGGAATTCGATGTTTAGTGTTCTTTAAATTCGAATTATTTTAAAATATATCTTGTTTTTTTTTATGTGTTCCGCAGAACTTATTATTATATATTATATTATTATATGGAATTATCCATTTTGGGTGTTTAGAAGATGATTTGAGTTGTTTTTAGCTGGATGTCTGTCTTTTTGTATCACTGTATTAAACTGTGGCATAGCTCCCACAGTGGCTAAGCTAGAGAGTTACGGAACTCGATACGAAAAGTCCTTACATTTAGTTGTGCTGCCCGAAAAATCATAAATTTTTTTCGTCAAAAATTCGTAAAAAATTTAAAACTTTTCGATTGCGCTGAATTTGTACCAATTATACCTCTTCACAAGACTAACGTTTTCCCTGAATTGCGTTTTGATATCTTTCGCCATTTCAAAATTATCGACTATTGAACTATAAACCTTAAACGCTAAATAAGCCATTCATATTTTATCTGTATCCAGTTTGAAAATATTAACTTTTGATTTTTATAAAGGAGCGTTTGATCTTTAAAATAAATAATTGCAAGATAAAAAGAACTTTTTATATACTACGTTTTTAAATTTTCTTAAACCGTGCCATCGATATATTTGAATTAATATACCTAATCGATGTATTTCCTGTTTTGCTGTCATTTAATGTTTATCTCTTATTTATAAAAATCATAAATTTGAAACCTTGGGTGTATATGACCTACATAGAATAATACTATATATAGAAGGAGTGTCACTGATAACATTGAAACCAACTTTGGTTGTGATCCTTATCCGCGTTCTAAAAATTCATTTTTGTACTTTGTGACGTCATAACTCTAAAATTATTTGCCTTCGGTTTTATAATTTAATTTTTTATTTAATTATANTTGAATGTATTATAATGAATATCAAAACCTTTGTTTAGTTTACTTGGTGGAGCAATACTGGACTCTCAGTGTCGTCTATAAAAAGATAAGACTGATAGTAAATTTTGGTACGTGAAAAAATAAATTGTACACCTAACATAGTTGGAGAGGCGAAAAGGAATATATTTTTATTTTCTTCTATATGCTCGTAAGTTCGCAAAGTATGAATCCTCCTCGATATCAAGGAATTTATCTCTTCGAATAAAATATACTCTCAAAAGAAAAACAACTAAAAAAAAGAAACAAAAGATATCTGAAACGTGACCAAGCTATGACGTTAGTAATATTGAGGCGGAGCTACTAGGGCTTAAAATAGGTTCAAAACTTGGGCATGCGGCGTCCATTCGTACGCTGATGTACGATTATTAAAATATTAAAATGTTTGTGTTATGTTTGTATTAAAAGATCCACACATTTCTTTTGAAAGCAAAGAAGCTAAGTAGTGATCCAATAAGGATATTTTTTTAGGGTTTAGTTGGTAAAACCAAAACAAGACACCCTTATTAAAAAAAAGAAGAAATCTTCGTTCCTCTGTCTGTCTGTTTGTCACTCTGTACGGTTCCAATAACTTTTGAATCAAAAGGGATAGAAACTTGAAATTTTTCAGTATTAAAGATCGTTTTTACGCGTACACAGGAAAAATATAGTGCACTCAAAGTTATCAGCTATTCAAATCCAAAATATCAGATAATTCACGTCTCGGAAAAAATGCTATGTAAACTATGGACAAACAAACAAACAAACAAGAAACCAAGTTAATAAAAACGTAGTAAAAAATATCTAATACTACAGTGAAATTATTGATATTAATCAATCATCCTAATCACAAATCCTTATCACAATACCAATGTACCACAATTTTTATTCTTTCTATAGTTCAAAAATCTTCACCCAATAACTATTTAACCAGTGCTATGTTACTTTTTAGGGTTTTGTAGACCCTTCTCGAAACCCTTATGCCGAGGGTGACATGTCTGTAGATCCTTCTCGAATCCCTTGCATAATTTTATATATTCTTGTGGTCAGATCATAAACTTATTAATCCTTTTGATGTGTGTTTATTAATTTACTCAGTAATGAAACCATGATAAGACTTACGGAAAATAAAAAACTTAGGGCCGGTTTCTGTTTTCACATGCATGAAATAAAAAAGTAACCTAAAGGTTTCCAACAACTTGTACTTTCAAAACTTTTTGATAAAGACACTACAATGTCAAAGTATGTTTTGATGTTTGATAAAATAAAATATATTGAGTCGAGGCTTTTCAAATTTTATGTATATATATATTTATATATTACATATATATATATATGGTGTATATGACCTACATAGAATAATACTATATATAGAAGGAGTGTCACTGATAACATTGAAACCAACTTTGGTTGTGATCCTTATCCGCGTTCTAAAAATTCATTTTTGTACTTTGTGACGTCATAACTCTAAAATTATTTGCCTTCGGTTTTATAATTTAATTTTTTATTTNGATATATATGTGTATATATGTGTGTGTGTGTGTGTGTGTTTGTATGTGTGCGTTTGCATATATGTTTCTTTCCTTTTAAGAAGACAGGTGTAGTACACAAAAATATATCATTTTGACGAGTGAAAATGTAAATTTCTTTGCTGGTAAGCTTTTCAATGAAAGGTATTAAGAATATTCGACGGGTGATATTAAAAAGATTAGGAAATATACTTTGGTTAAGACCCGATATTTGCAATATTAATATTTAATATTTTTAAAAGTTGCGGAATTTGTGGTTTTTTAGCTCTCACAGGTTACCTTCAAGATATTAATAATATTGAAAATTATTTGCATTTATACGTTTTTTAAAGTTTTTCTTATATTTATATTTAGCATTATATTTACTCTTATATTTATATTAGCTGCATATCAATGGTGTCAATATGTATACAGGTTCTACGCCTTAAGGGCTACAAAAAATGCTATGTAAACTATGGGTCAAATCTTAACCGTCCTCTTATTTTATTTTTTTAAGATCTCATACCTTTGCTCATAAAAACACTTATTGCCCCAAATGTATAAAATGTAGAACAAAATTTTTGATATTGTTGTATAGCTGACAAAATTTCCTACAAGAAAAGTTGGCCCATGCCCTCAATTTACATGACAGAAAATGTATATAAATTTTATTTTTAAGAAAAAAAATTAAAATACATTTTTTTGTGGTTCCATAACTTGGTATAAGAGCCGAGCTTAAACTTTTCGGACTTCAGGAAAAACTAACTTATTTACTATTTACTAACATTTCGATTAATATTAATATTATTTTATTTAAGAATTTTAAATGAAATAACTTGAGAAAGAATTAACTAACTAAAAAATAACTTGAGAAAGAATTAACTAACTAAAAAATAACGAGAAAGAATTAACTGATATTGACTAGCGTGACAAGAGAAAAATAATGGAAAGGAATGAACAGATATGACAAGAGGAAAAGATTGTAAATAACGTGACAAGGCAAAAAGAATGGAAATGAATGAACAAATATGACAAGAGGAAAAGAGTTTAAATATATGAACTAACGTGACAAGAGATAACAAAATAAAAAAATACCAAAATAATATAAAAATACCATTTTTGAAAACTGGTCTTATTTTCAACTTTTTTTTGGTTTCTGTATTCTTCACCTCAATTGTTTCCATGTGCAAAATTTGGGGAGATTCAAAGACGGGAAGTGGTTCAAATTTGGGGAAATAGGTGTGCGATGAAACTTAAAAAGCAAAGAAATAAAGACCAGTAAAAAGAATGAAAATGAATGAACAAATATGAAAAGAGGAAATGATTGTAAGTATATGTACTAATGAGATAAGAGGAAAAAAAATGGAAATTAATGAACAGAGAAGACAAGAGAAAAATATGTTATTATAAGAACTTATGAGGTAGATGTAAATTAATGAAAGAAAGGAAAAAAAGGAAATAATTAAAAAGAGCTATTAAAATGTGGAAATGGCTTAGCATAAAAACTTAAGAATGTAATATTAAAACTAATAATAATAAATAAAAATTTTAAAAGTGAGTGTAAAAAAACAATTAAAATATAATAAGTACCAGAAGACTAGATAAAAAAATACAACTATTAAAGCTCACTTTATGTAATACTAATTATTATTATTATTATTTTATTTTATTTTTTTCATTTTTGTTCATAAATAATAAGCTGCTCGTGAATCTTTTGCATCAGGAATGCAAAACGAGAATTTGTGTTTTCCACATTTTCTACGATGTACCTTCTGTGGTGGGGAAAAGTTAACTAAAACTATATCTTAAGGCGGCCGTACCCTCAAGGTTATAACCTCCTGGATTTCTTTGAGAATTTCCTCTACCAAACCCTCGCCCATATACGAGAAGTGTTTCTTAAGGAAGTCCTCAAGAAAAAAGCCTCCGGGATTTTCTTGCAGATAAAATCCTCGAAGCTGACTGCCATCAACTCAATACCCGCTGCATCTGACTGCGTAGTTCCGGCCTCACAACGAAAATAATTTTTTTGTTCGGGATTTTGGGGACTGCTGTCTTCAGGTGGGATCAAGGTTACCTTCACACACATAAAGGAATTCCTCCTGGTCTGGACTCTTCAGTCCAAACCTCAAGGATTTCGTGTAAGGCCGCCTTGAAAGAAATAACAACCAATGATGAATAAAATCGAAGACTTTCAATATCAGTCTTTAAAAAACCTTAGATCATAATATACTATATTAATAAAAAGGTAGTAAAAGTTATTTATTATCTGTCTGTGAGTATGTGTGGAAATAGACAAGATAATACACCAAAATTTGAAATTTCGAAAATATATCTCATCTCGTCTACCAAAAAGTAAAAAAGAAGAAGTTCACTTCGAACGTGGGCTGTAAAAAAATTGAGGTCACTTGGTGCTTTTTTTACCTCCTTTAGTAGAGATATGTTTTACTCTTAGATCCGTATTACCTTAGGGTATATATTTCGTTGATATGACGAGACTTGTTCGATCTACGGTTTGAATGTATTATAATGAATATCAAAACCTTTGTTTAGTTTACTTGGTGGAGCAATACTGGACTCTCAGTGTCGTCTATAAAAAGATAAGACTGATAGTAAATTTTGGTACGTGAAAAAATAAATTGTACACCTAACATAGTTGGAGAGGCGAAAAGGAATATATTTTTATTTTCTTCTATATGCTCGTAAGTTCGCAAAGTATGAATCCTCCTCGATATCAAGGAATTTATCTCTTCGAATAAAATATACTCTCAAAAGAAAAACAACTAAAAAAAAGAAACAAAAGATATCTGAAACGTGACCAAGCTATGACGTTAGTAATATTGAGGCGGAGCTACTAGGGCTTAAAATAGGTTCAAAACTTGGGCATGCGGCGTCCATTCGTACGCTGATGTACGATTATTAAAATATTAAAATGTTTGTGTTATGTTTGTATTAAAAGATCCACACATTTCTTTTGAAAGCAAAGAAGCTAAGTAGTGATCCAATAAGGATATTTTTTTAGGGTTTAGTTGGTAAAACCAAAACAAGACACCCTTATTAAAAAAAAGAAGAAATCTTCGTTCCTCTGTCTGTCTGTTTGTCACTCTGTACGGTTCCAATAACTTTTGAATCAAAAGGGATAGAAACTTGAAATTTTTCAGTATTAAAGATCGTTTTTACGCGTACACAGGAAAAATATAGTGCACTCAAAGTTATCAGCTATTCAAATCCAAAATATCAGATAATTCACGTCTCGGAAAAAAAAAAAAAATTTTAAATTTTGAGTGGGGTACTATCAAATGAAAGGTATTGAAGAGTAGATTACAAAAATATATAACACTTGTAGAAAGTGTATAATTTTACATGCCATTTTGTCAAAAAAAAACATCAGAATTTGGCGTCCCCCCCCCCTTGTACTAATTTCAAATTCACAATACTAACGAAACCCTTTTTACGTGAGACTTCACGCCCAACTAATTATTTATTATGTTGATCTTAGTAGGCTCTAATACTATGTAAAAATCTAGATTCTTTATTCGAACCTGGTAAAGTAAACGGGAGAATAGTTATTATCATGAAAGTTCATGATCTCCTTATTTTTTCATTACTACCTGTTGAGCCTGACCGGGTGCAATGAGCAATTTTCCTCGTTGTAAACTAGGGAGGAAAGTTCACTTTTTCTCCCTGCTGGAAGTAAAGTAATAGGCCAATATGTTCTTATTCCTATTTGTAATGTACTTATTTATTACGTCTTAGTTTCGATACTAATAATGTATATTTGTTTCTTCTTTCTTATAGTGCCAATTATGTGCTTATTGCCTCAATTTTATAATGCCAATAATGTACTTTTTCTCTCAATCGTATAATGCTCATAAGTGTTCTTATTCCCACAATCTTATAGCACTATAGTACCAATTATGTGCTTATTGCCTCAATCTTATTATGGCAATAATGTGTTATATGCTTCTATTAATGTTTGTGTGTGTTTTTTTCTATATTTTATATTTATACCTAATTTATCCATTGTTAAAGTAGTGAACCCCATAGTTTAGTAATGACAATGAAAATCATTATACTAAATACAATAAATAATGAAGTATGTAATATAATGAATAGCATTATACTAGATATAATTATAATTATCTATCTAATCTCTATATTATCTAAGATATTATTGACTGCAGTGACGCATTAATATACTTAAAATGCTGATTCTAGAGCCCAAAGCCTAACTATAAGCCCTCTCGATAACCTACCGCCTCCTCGTTCCTAGAAACTAACCACTAACCCTGGATTCACCTAATTTTTTCTAACCTTTTCCCAAAAAAATCTTTTTCTATACAGCCTAATATCTCGGCACTTTCTTTCTGAATAATAAATTTTCATTGATAATAACTTAAATTTAATAAAGTGGTTCTGCTTTCTGGAACGAAGTTCCTTATGGCACTTTCTGGATCCCGGGAGTGAATCCGAAAAAAACGACCAAAATCACCGTCACGCAAAATCCGTCACGAAATCTACCGATGACAATAACTTGAGTAAAAGTTCACCGAGTTAGTTGAAATTTGGTACGCATGTTCATTTTACCAATTCCCAGGCTAAGTTCGTTGGACAACGTTATCCGTTCACGCGCAACGCTCGCGTAAACGTAAGCTTAAATGTTAAGACGGGAAAAAGTGTTATTAGGGAAGCCTGTTACTTGACTTGTTTTGTTTATTTTTACTACGTTTTTATTAACTTGGTATCTTGTTTCTCCGGTACAAATCTTGCAATCGATTTTTAACTAACTTCCCGAGTACCTAGACATTTGAAAGTTTTACAATAGCTCAGAACACGATGACAATGCATTATTTTAATACTTTCAGCCATATTTCAGCAGAATTTAATTCGTTTTCAGCAAATTTTGATGTATGGAAAGTTAGTTCGGGAAAAATCCGCAAGTTATTTTATTTGTTTTGACATATCCAAATTTACCTACACTCTTCATTTTGACGGGTTTCAAATTTATAATTTTTATGACAGAAAATTTAAAAACGTAGTATATAAAGTTCTTTTTATCTTGGACCATAAAATCAGGATTTCTCTTCCATCCATTAAAACTGGGTCACACTGTATTATAACTTTTAAAACTCACCACTTAAATATAATTTTTAATAAAACAATATATGGATTGTCGGGGGCTCTCACGGCCTTTTGCCCTTAGAGTAGATCTGGTGAACTTTATGTTTATTTGGGTATTCATTTCCGTAGAGGAACTCTTCAGATATCTATGTTATCTTCATGAGTTTATTGCAAGCTCATATTTCACGTCCCTGCTTGCATAAACAGCAGAAGCAGTTGACAACGAAAAGCGTATACGTACGTAAATCTAATAAAAGGTAATATTTCATTAAATAAAGACTCAAATATGTATAACAAAGTTTAATGATGAATGATAACAGTTATCATATAGTTGATGATTATCCGACGTTTACTGTAGCCTTAACGTCGACTGTAGGTAGAGCGTTGAATCCAGCTTCAATAACGCTGCCGATAGTGTCAGCCTTGAAGTCGAGTCCAGCGTTGACCGCTGTCCCGACTCTATCTGCAGCGCTGCCCACGAGGTCACTGCCCGTGTTGGTCGCAGTGACTACCAATCCCAAACCACCTCCCAACCAGCTGTTAATACTGTCCAGAAGTAGGTTAGATATAGATTTAACTTGCGTGACGCCAGACTGTCCTATGCCGACGCCAGTCGTTACCAATCCTCCTGCTACTGGTATCATATTCCCAACCTTACCTACGATTCCTGCCAAAAAAACAAACAAATTATTGTACGCAGCATGTTATTGCAGGTAATTTAAGTGTAGTTAATGGAGTATCTAACTTTAAACAAGGCGTGCAGTACTTTTACGAATTCCTAATCTTTCTTTTCGGCTGTATCTTTTTTTTCTGGAGGGATTTTTACACCCGAAGACGCAGACCACTTAAGTGGGTCCACTGAACAAACCCGGGTTAGGGACCGAAATCTTCACAGACTCGAGTGACGATATGGTCGTTAACCATGGCTCCCCTCCTGGTTGTATTCCAGGCTGAAACCTGGTGGTGTCACTCTTTTGAGAAGCTTTCCATTTGTTTAAACAATGCTGGCTGGACAATGAGCGGGGGTTGCGATGAGTTGTGGTCAGAAGCGGTCTCCATCCATCTTCTGACCCTGCTCAAGNAAAATTAATATTTTAAATAATGATGTACATCGTTGAAAAGCTCTTTAATAGTAGATTAATAATTGTTATGGAGTGTATATTGTTATGTTTATTTTGTCTTAGGATAAATTGAAAATAACTGTTTTCTTTAGTTTTTAGGATTTGGTCACAATAAACAATAAAGTAATAAATCGTTAATGCTAATATAACAATACAGTACAAGATAGCTTGCGAGGAAGCTATGTGCCACACTAATTGGCAGTGTATTTTTTCTTATATTCAATACATATTTATTGTAAGATGCTTGCTTTAATGATACAAATAACACATTTTCTTTTAAATTTGTCTTAACTCTGCTAGGTACAAACAGTTAGTTACTTTTAATTTTGTCTCTTTTCTAACTCCGCTATGTATAAGTAGTTAGCAACGTATACGTACGTAGCAATGTGATTTTATAATTTATATTTAATGAAAAATGTAAGGAACTTCGTTCCTACCGGGTGTCCCGCGACACCACACTTATTTTTATTATTATTGTTATTATCGAAAAAGAGGGTATAGTAGAGCAACACTGATATCACAACCCAACTTCAAAAAAACATTTGATGTACACAAATACACCAATATTAAATTAATATCAATATCAATATTATTGATTATTCGTTTAAAAAAAACACATTGATTTATCAATATTTTATTCTCAATATTGTAATTTCTTTCATCCACAATACTTCGTCTATTCATTCATTATATACAATCGAGTAGTACGATTTGGTCCCATATTAATTTCAACCCTCAGCACAAATTATAAAACACAAATATTGCTTAAAAATAAATGTGATCCCACGGGGAATTGAACGGAATAAATCTCAAGTCAAATCATAGTTCGTGAAGAAGCTATTTGTCACAGAACTACATACAGTGGTGAAATAACTTTAATGTTTACATGGTGGTAGGAGCAAATACTAAATTGTAATCCCTAGCTAATCGAATGTGAATCGAAGAGTATAAAATCCTAGTTCAGATTTAAAGTTTAAAACCCGCAAACCATTTTTGTTTTACGGGATTGACAGACACTCAGTTTTTTTAAAAATTAGTACTCTTTAATAATAAGTCAGGGGCATTTCAAAAGGGCCATATGCAAGTGCCCACCGTTGTATATATATATATATATATA
>KZ651207.1:282124-295927 GCA_001010745.2 Gerris buenoi
GTCAAAAATGACGATCACAAGTCTGCCGTGGCACAACATTCCAGTGAGTCCGGTCATCTCATCAGGTTCGAAGACACCAAAGTCTTAGCCTCAGTGACGGGATACCACAATCGGATAGTAAGAGAGGCTATTGAAATCGAAAAACACCCTCACAACTTTAATAGAGAAGACGGTTTTAGACTTTCGAAGACCTGGAAACCCCTCATCAATACCCTAACTGCAGGTCAACACCCGGATAAGCCTAAGGCTCGGAATGCCCCCCACGTCGAACAGGATGACACATTACCGGCTGATGTAATAGCTGACGCAATCACCACCAGATATGACCTACGGCCAAGGAGGAATAAAACGACCGTTTCCTCAACCGAACCTCCAGTTCACACCTGTCTTCAACCTAGGACACCATGAACACCCCTGAAGATGCTTCTAGCAGTAGGAGCGAAACGTCGGGACACACACCCTTCGAGACGCGGTCACCACCGGAAGACCTAGAACTTCATTTTTAATTTCCAAGGGTGTAACCTAGTTAAAAGGTTCCTTTTTAGGTATGCGTTTTTTCAATGTTTTAATAAGAGATAGAAGATAATTTAAGTTTTATTACTCTAAAAGAGTAATTTATATTTGAATTTATTCTCAGTTTGGCATTTCAAAAGTATAAAGTTCTCTCAAACTATACCTACTTACTACTTACTACAAACTAGTACCTACTTCTGAAAAACAGATAACACAGCTTCTGTTCAACATTGATAGCAACAACGAAATCACATCTTTATAAAAATCTAATTGTGAAAAGGCTGAAAAGAGGATATTTCAACTTTAATAAATAGAAAACATTTTCTTTGGTCGGTATTATATTTATTCAGCATTTTACACTAAGCAAAAGAAAAAAACTTTTATCTTCATCACTTAATCTTCACCACTTAATTGTTAATAAAAAAAAACTGTACGTTTACAAACAAATACATTTTACTTTTAGCTCCTTTTATTTTACCAAAATAAAATAAATCTTAGCTGAAAAGTTATTTAACCAATTATTATTTATCTTTTTTTGAAAAAGTTGCATTTTATTTTCAGAGTTACATTAAACTCTGTAGTTGATATTAAGTTATTATTTGAAACATCTCTCTTTTTTAAAAATAAATAAATAAATAATAGTATGAACTAAAAGGATCATTTCAATTTGTATTTGCGTGTTAAACGTTTTTGAGTGACATCTAGTGTCACAAACAGTTACTACAGATATCACTTTGGGTTAAAATAAACTGTTATCGATCCCCTCTTTAAAAAAAAATTCGGAATGGAAACTATATTATTTTAACTTTCTCTATTGAGCTGTTTTGTTGAAAACTGCAAAATTTATTACGTAAAAAAAATCTTCATCGTTGTCTAGCTTAATTTATTTTTTGTATTCTTGTTTATTAATCTAACAAATAATATTGTAAAAATACAGTAAACTCTAATTCTCTTACGATCGGTATTAATAACAGTTTAATAAAGACCTGAAGCTACTAAATAATAATTAATATAAAAATACCATTTTTAAAAACTGGTCTTATTTTCAACTTTTTTTTCCTGTATTCTTCACCTAAATTTTTTCTCTATGTACAAAATTTGGGGAAGATTGAAAGACAGGAAGTGGTTCAAAATTGGGGTAATAGATGTGCGAAGAAACTTAAAAAGCAGGAAAAGAATAACTGGAAAAATAATTACCGGTGTTCTTCATTAGGGTGTCTATTTCTGGGGAAACGAAAGAACAATTTCCTCTGGTCGTCTCTAGGTTATGTCTACTGGTTCGCAAGTGGAAGACATACCGACTGCGGCAAGCGCTGAATGCCCATGCGTGAACTGAAGTGCTGAAGTTGAGATTTCGTGGGTGAGAATCCGACAAACCATGGGGACCTTAAGCAACCCCTAAGGGCTAAGGACATAAGGCATTTTCAACAGTCAATATAAGACTTAAGATGGAGCAGGTAAACTCTTTTATTTTGTAAGGGTTGGTTCTAATGGATCAAGGGGCTCCTCACTACTCCTCAGCTATTGCAATTCAACTTAGCAATGAAAACCAAAAGACTTAGTTGAATATAAGGCAGTGCTGGCGAACTTGTGCAACGCGTGTCTGAGGGTGACAAGCCAATACAATTTGGGTGACATACTAAAGTATCCTCGCAATTTTTTCCCCTCTTCGTACTTTTAGGAGACCTATTTTTCAGCGTTAAATAAAGTAATAACCAATGAAAGAAAACGGACAGATGAAGTTAGCAGTGCTTGTTTGGACTTGGGATCGTATGAAATACCAAGCTTCAAATAAAATTCATCACCGAATCATCCGTCCGAAAAAACTCGTACACTTTCTCATATACGAGTACATGATTAATTGGTCCTTTATTTGCCATAAAATAACTTCTCTCCGATGGTGAATCCAATATGAACGCTCACCTTTTGAAGCAGTTTTCTCAGAAACTAGATTTTTCCCGGGAAAACTCTAACTATGGTTAGATTCGTATTTAAGTAGACTACATTGTTAAGTCAACGAGCTTGGGTAATAGCGCACCCAACTTTAGAGCTAAAATTAATTTCTGGATTTTGCTTCGGGAGTATGATGTTTTTCTCAACCTGCATGCCAAATTTCATTGAAATCAACCCAGTACTTTAGGCTCAACGCGTCTCTAAAGACGACAAACTGGAGGCTACAGGCGTCTGCCAAACATTAATTAAATACTTCTCTCTCTATAATATACCGCGTATATGAAAAAGTAAAAAGTAACTAATGTAACGAAATACGAGTAACATTGTATTTTTTTGCTTTTTTGATAAAAAGATATATCGAAAAATATAACTATACTATTACTATAGAGTTCCTATTTTACAAAATATTGGAAACGTGAATTTCTAGATTTTCTGATTCACAGATCTCGAACTAAGCTAGGTTTTTTTTTTATACGAATTTTCACACACTGAGCTCAAAAGGTCACTGATGTAGGATATTAGTAAGCTATGAAAACCTAAATGAACCCGAGTTGGCAAATTATGTGTTAGTTAATAATCATTTGATCCATAAGAGCATGTAAATTCTGTAACTGCTACAAGCATTAAAACTTCCATGGATCTGTAGAGTCTTGTACCGGTTGCTGGGCTGGTATGACTCACCACACACTACACTACGATCTTATTATGTTTTAGTTTTCGCTTTTTAATCCGCGGCACTGATGATGGTCCTATAGTGGCTGAAAGCTGCTCTGTAGTTATTAAATAATCCTTTTTTACGTGGAGAGACTTTTTTATTCAACACTTTTCCATGGATATTTTTCGAACCATAGGTATTTAATTTTAGGTTAAGTTGCTTGTAGGTTTTTTTTTTTTTTTTGAGAATACCATGATAGTGATCATGGTATTCTCAAATTATAGTTGCAAATTATAGTTATGTCTGAATGTTTATACTAAAACACATACTTTTAGCGAGATAGTCCACGAAATGCTAGGGCTTAAAATAATAGTGATGATATAAATGCGCCATTGGACATTACCATTATTGGCATTTGTCTAGGGCTTGGGGTCGTTTACCTCTAATTCAACGGTTCGAAGAAACAGATTCCCCCTTGGGGAAGGGTTTACCAGACAGACGGCTTCCTAATATCACTATGATGGTTTACTCCTATCAGTGACTCTTATCTGAATTACGGCTTAAGCCACTTCTATCGTGTTCTTGTCCATTTACCTCACGATAGAGGGAGTTAAATAGTTAAACAACGAACATTTTGTTTCATTTAGACATCACCCATTTCTTCCAGCTGTTTGTTATTTTTACAATAAGTTTGCTCGGAGAATAATATTTTCAAACACTGTTCATTAAGGAACTCGCGTGGTTACGGTGATGGGCCTGTAACTGCAAGTGAAATCTTATCTCTGGTGACCTCAAGATTCCGCAGCTTCCGTTCTTCGTTCAACGAAACTTTGGGCCGTAGATCTTCGGCTCATGAAGCCCTCAGTCGAAGGAGGTCTTCAGCCCATGAGACACTGGCCCGCAAGTCTTCAGGCCTCTAATATTTCAGTCTTCTCGGTTCGTATTGAAAGAGTTCTGGGATAAATTTGTGACTTAGTCCGTAATTAATGGTATTTCAAATGATCGGTGCGTCTACTAACAATCTAACATGCCATCGATAATGAGTCTAATCAATAATATGGTCGCTTTTATTAAAGTATTCATGGTGCATTGGTTTTTAACTATTTTTAATTAACATTGATATTATGAAATTTTGAAAGGCTTATTGTGAATATTGTCTACTAACAGAAATAATTTTTGGTAAAGAGGGTTCTTAGGTTTGAGTGATTTCAATGCAATGGTGTGGTGGCCACCAAAATTGGTGCAGCAGACATCGTTTTGCAAGAAGCTTGCGTTGTGCAGTGACCACGTCCGGCGACCAGTCTTGTTTTTAAAACTAACCTCCATTTTCTAAGCGGAGCTGAAGAAAAAATATGTCGGACCGATTTCTTCTGCTATTTATATAATAGTGTGTTTTAGTTTAGTTATACATTTCTCATTAAAGGTTCTAATTATTAGCAACGTATTTAAGGAAAGTGTTTATGATTATCCTCTATATTAGTTAGTATCTCATATTTCTCTAAATCTGTTAACCTCAAGTTCTCACCAAATTGCCATTTTAATACGTTTCTTGCTTTTTTACTTTTCTTCTCTACCTATAGTAGGAAAAGTATTGTTTTATGTTAATTTTCAATTGTTGTATGTCTTGTTTACTAATAAAAAGGGCCAGTGTCTTAAAATGTTAATTTTATTTATTATATATTTGTTGTTTAGTGTTTTAATTTTGTTATTTATATAATGGTACACAAAAAAAAAAATTTATGAGAAGACAAGAATGACAATTATAGCTTGATAGTGGTATTAGTCAGGTGTAACATATGAGATTAAATGTGTTTGTCCCGTTGCGTGAGGTGTGAATCAACCTTGCCTCCAAGAAGTGGTAAAATATAAAACAGACTCGTTGCCTACCTTAAGATTTGATTGCCTAAACCTAAATGATGCTAAAATTAAACAAGAAAGATGTTAAATAACTTTTAAGACAAAGAGATGTTTAGTCCAATGTACATTGGGATAAAGGTATACCACACTTTTGTTTTTATAAGTGGAGTATACAGTCCCAAGAAGAACATTTCGTACACCTTCTTTAGATTTTTACTCCCCTCCATTCTTTTATAAGGGGAGTAACAATCTAAAGAAGTGCCGTGCCTGTCTCTCAGCTATACCAGTAGAGCTGGAATACGTATAATTTTGCTTTTCTTTTGTTTTAGCATAATTCCCTCAAAATATATATATTATTTTTTTTATTTATATGTAGTTCACTAAACCTCATAAAAGTTGCCCCTTATTTCCCATACATTTATTGACAACATTGGCGGCTTTTTTGGGGACCGTACTATCGTTAAATTTATATGAATTGACGTAATTTTTTAAGCTGTTAGTTCAATCCATGTTGACAAACCAAATTATTGGTAAGCAACCATTCTATCCAGCTCTCAGAGGCATTAAGGTTTCTGTGAAGCTTAGAGTACCTGCTTATTTGTTCCATATAACTTGCAATTTACTTTATTGGATACTGCAACTGCGATGTCTATTATAAGTTGGTAATTTTAGTCTGATCCATGTATATATATATAATGTCTGGTTATGTAGTTCTTTTTTATTTCACGAATCCTACCATTATACTAAATATTTTTGAAGTCAAAAATTAAATTAAAATGGTATAGACTTTTCTGTTAGTCGAACTGATCCTGGAAGCTGAAAGTACAATATACAGGGGTATTAAATAACTTCTTTGATCTTTTAAAAACCACTAGAAAAAACCAACCAAGAAAAAATTAAATCTGCACTCCTTTTATATCTTTACCTTTATGTAGATACCATAATCCCCAACTTATTATTTCTTTTTTTACTTTTTTGTAGGTTCTAAATGAAAAGTTCTAAAATAAAGAAAAAAAACTCTTTCTTACAACAAAAGTCTTAAACAAAATAAGTATATATTTTTTAGTTATTTATATAAATTAAAGTGTATTTTCATCTAACAGCTGGATCAATTTGATTAAAAAAAATCTAATTTTGAAACTTTATAATATTCTATTAACTAGATAGAGATTCATATATTAATTATACTCTTAACATTTTTAATGAAAAGTTAAAAATATTTTCACAAAGATAAAAAAAAAAAAAATCTTAATTACTACGTAATTAAATTCTTAAACATTTTTGCCTTTACTGAATTTTTTTTCTATGTCACCTTTCTACTCGCCTCACCGACAATTATTAAGACTTATATTAGGAGTTTAAAGCCAACTTCAAAACTAAGTTACTTCTAGTAGAGAGACGTTATTCTCTTAATTTCTCTCCTCTTCTTTTTCATAATTGACATTATTAACTTTGTTGCATTTAATTTGTTGTAAAATAGTTAGTGACTATTAAAACTATGACAATCACTATTTTTGGAGCAACATTTTTTAAGATATTATCAATAATATTGATCGTCTGTTAGTAACAGACTATGTTACATTGAAAAACCTTTTTTTAAAAAATCGGTCCGAGACAACTCAGATAAACTTTCTCATATACAAGTGTAATACGTCGCCACACGGAAAAGTTGGTAGCATGGCTTGTGGCGAGCGTTTATCACTTCTATAAAAAACTTAATTAATTAACAAGTAGGAAGAGTGGTTTAACCCAAAAAGAAAAAGTAGAGTTTAAAGTAAGAGGGAGCGGAACGCTCTCCCTCTTAAACAAAACAAAATATATTGATTAAACAAATAACTCTCGAGCTCCTCGATATGTAACTCTTACATAAATAGAACTTAAAAAAAAAAGTTTATTAATTTCAACTGATTACTCTTAGGTCAAAAAAGAATTATTGTATTATAAAAGATTAACTTTGACATTTGTACCCCTGTACTTAGAGGTACCAATATTATATTTTTAAAAAACAAACAATACAAACAGGCATTAATTAAACTAATAAATAAATGTAAATAAAAACCCAAATAACAAAAAATTAGTTTACAAAATCAGTTTAGTTCTAAAGCCATAAATTGATTTGTTAAATGAGTATGAATATTGAAAGCTTGGAGTTGATAAATAGTTATCGGTTACGGCAGAGAAAAATTATTCTTCCTTAGAAAAAATCATACTCTTTAGAGCACTGTACTGCAAATACAGAGGCACGTGGTTTAAATACCGGTGCTGGAGTCTATTTTTCTCTCTCTGTCTCCCAGTGTTAATAATGATTATAATTTAATTTAAATTCATTTAAACTTTCCGTAGTATGAAAACTACCAAAAAAAAAAAAAAAAAAAATTGATTTGGAGATATATTTGAATAATTCATAATTCACCCACCGATAGCTCTCCACTGGACTTTTTTTAATAGTCCTATGGTCAAGCTTATGTCCCACAGACGAACTTTGCCGACCGCATATTCTTGGAGGCACAAAACAATAACACATACACAAAATTCTAGCTTGATTTTATTCAGACACTTTTTTTCACGCTATCATCTGGACTAAATGTAATCCGTTTAAATACGAATTTACTATATAAGCAATCAAACCGTGTCAAACATGTGTTTTCCGGGAAAAATCTAGTTCCTTAGAAAATAGCTATAAAGAAAGAATGAGAGGTCGAGTTGTAATTCCTGTCTGGGGAGGAATTATTTTTATGATACATTTTTGTTAATAATTAAAGAAAACTTGAGAAATATTATTTAATACGAGTTGTATGGAACCGATTATTCTCTCTCGTTCCTTCCTGTTTTCTGTGACACTATATTATATCAATTTTATGATAAAAGCGAAATTTCGATCGGAGAATGCTTGATTATAAAGGTGGTGTACTTCGATTCTTTGTTCCACCAATAATTTTAAATATCCGCACAACTTTTCTCGGAAACTGTGTTGTTGTATACTTATCTTGAAACAAAGTTCATATTTGCGGTAAAGTTTTATTGTGTGTAAATGTCCTAATTAATTCATGATACTAATATAACTTAGTTACTAAGTTACTAACTCGGTGTTTGTTTAGTTGTTGCTAATAGTCAAGTTGAGTTAACCTCATGTATTATGTACTAAAATGTTTAGCTGTTAAAAGAAGTTACGGAGTCTGTAACATAACTTTAAGTGACCTCAAGTCCTACAATATTTCCCTCCAGTTTAGTCCGTTTTCTAGAGCTGACTCTTGAGAATGAACTGAACAGAGTTCAGATACTGTTAAGCTTTGTCAATCTATGTAATTGTCCTGAAGAACAAAAACTTATTTTGTCACCGATTTAAAAAAATCCTTTCAGAAATCAGGGAACGTTTTTGGTCTTGTGTCTGTTTGTCTGCCATTCAATTTTTGCGAACCATTTCTTAAAAACTACTCGTCCGATATTAATGAAACTTGGCGATGGTAGGTAATTTTAGACAATTGTTGGTCTCATGTAAGTTTCAATCTTTCGTTCTCTTTTAAATGTTCCCCAAGATACATTTATTTACACCTTTACCTTTAAAAGGACATCTGATTTTTTAAGAAATTCGGATAATTTGTCGAAAGTTGCTCGTAAGTAGCCCTAGATTAAATTCAACCACCGAGCAGATTAAATATTGCTACTTGATACTTTAGGTCATGTTATAAAAAATCATAAACATTTTGACAGATTTAAAATAGTTTGCCAATTAGTGTGGCACATAGCTTTCTTTTTCTTGTATCATATCACGGGACTTCAATGATTTTATGCTTTTACAACCTATTATTGTCAAATTTATTTCATTTTCCCTCAGTTTTTATTTATTTATTTATATAGCCTCAGTTTTTTAATTTTTTTAATTTTTTTTTCAAAAATTATTGTATCAATTTAGCAAAATTGAAAGCGCGCAGACGGTTGAAATTAATATAGGGCTATCTGAGAGCTACTTTCGACTAACCAATAAGTCTAAATCAAATACATTTCAAGATATAGGTGTAACCAACTCACGGCACACTCCAGAGGCTAAAATTAAATGCAGTGTTGTATACAAATTCGTATCCTTGTGCTGTGACGCTCAAGTAATATTTATTATTTGAATTAAGTTTGTGGTGTGAATTTGCCAGTCTGAAAAGGTATTTCAATTTAAACGTGTAGAGTGATTTGGGAAAGAGCATAGAGAGAGGAACAGACAAACATCATGTGCTTGCACTGGATAAATTAGACCTAGTGGAACTTACTCGGACAGTGGGAGACTTGGCTAACCCTATGATCTCACTACTTTTTACACGAGACTTGGCTTATTTTTTTACACTAGTTGTTGGGATGAATTTCTTTCTTGGAATTTTTATAATCTGAGACAAAAAATTCCGTTACCTTCGCTAAGATTGGAAGCAAAGTTATATAATAATGGGTTGTGAAAGCATAATACCTTTAAAATAGGTGACAGCATGCGAGGAAGCTAATTGCCACACTAATTGGAATATTATTATTATTTATATAGAAAATGTTTACTTTTCTGGGAGTTGAGTTGGAATAAAAGTTAGAGTTTTCGCATGAGAATTTATTGTACCGAAGCTTTTGTTTTGCCCAAGAAACCTAAGCACTACTGCTGATTATGAAATTATAATTAAACAGCATTTACTTTACTATAAGCTTGAGAACATGATACGTGTAGGAATAGTTAATATTTTCATTTTACTGTCCTACTTTAATTTTCATTTTAATGTTCTAGACATTATGTAGTCCCTCTTTCCTTGAGGTAATATTGTAAATCCTCGAGTCCATTGTTCATCTCTATAGTATGGATTTAGACTCACATCCCAAAAACATAGCATGCTTAAAAACTTTAATTGCTTGAAAAATCCCTCTTAAGCAGTTTCAGATATGTGTTATTTTTTCATCTATTTATTAACATAATTATCGTGAGTAAAGTTATGTATACGGAAAGCTGTGATTGAGAGCGCATAAATATTAACCCCCTATAGTGAAGACTAACCTAGTCTTTAACATATCATACTTTGACTTTCCAAAATAAAAAATTGCTATAAAATTAAATGAATTAGTAAAGATAAGAAGTCTAAAGTAAGACGAAGTAGGTGACTGACTCTCTTTACTTCCGAGGGTTGTAATAGATTTGTACTGTACAGTTATTACAGCTTTTAAATTAAGATCTTAAGGAGACCAAGTCAGAGATCATGATGGGAATTCCAACATTTCAAACCAGTTTTAGTTGCAAATGACTTTATAATCATGAGGATCTACCTTTAGAATGAGCCCTCTATGATGAGATAAAGTGGGAGATTATGAGAATTCCAACATTTCAAACCAATTTTAGATGCAAATGACTTTATAATCATGAGGATCTACCTTTAGAATGAGGCCCTCTAATGGGTTTTAAATTTTGTAATTCACAAACTATAATACTGTTTTCTCCAGAAGATCTAGTTTTATATTACTATACTGCTGTAATTTTTATTTTTGATTAGAACTTATTAGGATTAGACAATCCACTGACCGAAGATCTGATTCATTAAGAATTTAAAATAAATCTCATTTAAGATTGATAATTGTGATATAGCAGTAAAATTGTCTGGATCAATACCGTGATGATAGCAAAATTGACAGGACGGAGACTATGAGGGAGACTCGGGAAAATAATTCAGACTGAAGTAGGGAAAATCGGATTCAAAGATGAGAATACCAGCATGGGAATGACAAGCTTGAAATGGGGTCCTTGAATAACACTATCGGGAAGAAAAAAAAAGTTAGATTGTAAATCTTAATTAAATTTGAGTAAATTTAAATAATAGTAAGTAATATTTAAATGGCAAGTCACCATGTTTTTTGTGGAGATAACTATTTATCTATTGTTACAACCTAACTTTGGCCGTGGAAACTTACGTTTTTGAATTATTACAGCATTGTGTAGGATTACTGGTTTTTGTGGTGATTTGACCTGCTTTTAATTCCTATAAAACTCTGCTTCACCTGATGATGCTTTCCTTAATGGTTTTGTAAATATTAGTATTATGTCTAAACACTGTATGATGGTTTAATTGTTCAATTACATAATTAAGTGGATAAGGTATAACTATTTTCCAGGTATGGGCTGTGTACGGAGAGGGCTGCCAAATATAAAGGAGCTGGGGTTGGTTGGGCCGGAGGTATGGCGGGTGGGGGCCGGTGTGCGGGCGGCTCCAAGGGTGCCCAGGGTGGCCCCCGCGGTTCCGTACTAACCACCCTAACCTCTTTGGATCTCGGTCCCAAGCCAGTACCACCTCTTCAGCCAAACGGACATCAAGCATCTACTGTGTGAATCTTTAGAAGTTCGAAGATGTGGAAACCAAATTTCTGCCATCTCTTAAAGAGTCTTTTAGGCACTTGACTGATCTCCTCGGTTTTTGCGACATTTCTTCGTTAGGTTTAGTTATAAATGTAACATTATTTCGTTGTTAAGAAAATGTTGTCCATAAAAGATGATCTTCCTTTTTAGACTTAAAATAATAATCCAATAAGCTGATAAAAAAGGTTAATAAACAGTTCTCTGTTGTTAAGGAAGCTCATTTCTTTAAAGACCTAGCCTAGATCAAGATCTTTAGAGACCTAGATCAAGATCTCTAGAGACCTAGATCATGATCTTTAGAGACCTAGAGAAAATTGAAAATTAAATATTGTAGCCTGCTTTGTTCAATAACAGAAGATACGTATGTCAGGTGTATTGGTTGTGCTTGACACATGAAGAACAGTGGAACCTCGATCATCCGTCTTGCTCCGATCTGTCTTGACTGATTTACTTAACCGTCAACCCTCGCCATCTTTCTTTGTTTCCGCGCTTTCCTCCGCACTCATACAAAAGTTGTATCACTAAGGACGCTACTTTTCAATCAAAAACCTATTTAACTATATTTCCTTCCTCGCTTAACTGTCATTTCAATTATCCATCAAACTCTGAACCCGTCACTGACGGCTAATCGAGGTTCCTCAATACATATTTTGATAAGTAGAGTTATATTATTGGCATATCTCTTATTGAATATTGGGTTAGATCAGACATTTATTTGTCGTGTTATACTCTCCTGCCCGTAAGGAAATTTTACTAATATTTGCGCACGTTCTATGCTAAATCCGTTGGAGATCTGTCATATGGATAGCTCTGCGCATTATATCTTAATGCCTTCACACACAATGACACTTTATTCCTTCTGTGTTCTTTTGTGTATACTTCCCATCATAACATTTGTAAAGGATGGTTGTAATAATTGTGCTTGCAGGTAGACCATACTAAAATAGTTATACTTCTAACCTGGTGTTTAAAATTAACTTATGCATACTATACTGTAATGTAGGTTTCATTCTTAAGTTGGTACCTATTAGGGCAACAAATTTAGTTTTTATGAAAAACTGTATATCAGAAGAAAAAATATATATCAACATTGTAGCCTATTGATATTATACAGTAGCATCAAGAAAAGGATTAATTTTAGACACTCAAGATGGCCATCCTTTGGAAGGGAAAGAATAAAGCCACTAGGCCTTCTCAAGCGGATATTCTAAGGGTCAGGTTCCTCCACTATTGGTATAGTTTTTGCCTAGTTGGCCGACCATCTAGATGTTAAAATGTAGAGCTCTCATTGCCTTCCTACCTTAATTTTTCGATTTCCCAGCGTCGACAAAAATGAGTTCTTTTCTTGATGCTACTCTAATCAGCCTCGAATCTTTTGAAATCAATCAATTCTGTTTAAAATTACATTATGCTCTCTACTTTTAAATTCAACATTTTCTTCTAAACACAAGCCTTATATTTTTCATCTGAGTAACTGCTTATTATTTTTGTTCATTCATAACTTTATTTCTTTATTCACAGTACCCTTAGTACACCATGACACTTTATACCTTTATCCCTTCATTATGTTCAAACCTATAATGATCTTTTTAAAGTTAAAATAACTTCATTTTCAGTTATTAATCATTTCAACACGGTAGATATGAACTTCGCTTATTAATAGCGATGAAAATTAAAAATAATTAAAAGAAAAAAAAAAGAATTTTAAACCTTTCTTATTATATTCTTATTTTTATTTATTGATTTATTATATTAACTTTTTGAATTGTGACTATAATTTTAAATAAACCGTGATAATGGTGGTCATTAAATAATTAAAAAAAATTATATAATTAATTAACCGATGTTTCGATACAAATATTAATTGCATCAAGGAGTGAAAAATAAAAATAAAATGGCCGATAAATAATAAAAATAAACAGGTTATGATTTATAGTCGAATAAATTGTCAATTACCGTACGACATATATTACCGTACATTAACTAATTATTGATATGTAATTATTTTTTTATATTTTGCCATATTGTACTTCATCCTCCAACTTAATTGTATCATCGACATAAGTTAAGATATAGATTAACACGAATAACTGAAAAATGAGGTAGTCTTTAACGGTAAGTAAAAAAATGAATTAAGTATTGTACTTGTTAATAAATTAATTAGGTGTTTATAGTTGTAAAAAACTTTCTAGATACATAAAATTTAATTTATTGCTACATTATTGTTTTTTTTTTAATATATTATTGATTTATATTAATGTTAATTATTGTTTATAAAGAAATGAAATAAATTAAAAAATATTATTTTTGTTTAACTTTTTCTATAAAATCTGTCAGAAAATTGAAAATAGAACATAACATAAACAAATTAAGTGTAGTTCTTTTCATAAGGATAAAATAAAGTATAATTTATTATACTGTAAATTAATTTATCCATATAAAAAAAAAAAAAAAAATTAAA
>KZ651207.1:357530-371115 GCA_001010745.2 Gerris buenoi
TCCTTCTGATAACATCAGTGATAAGGATCGTAGTGTTATCAAGTCCAATGTTTACCTTAGTGCAATCTGTCTGTGATAACTTTTAATTCCTTTTTATATTCAGTTTTTGTTACCATTGTTACTTGTTATGCTTAATTTATGTTGTTACTATTGTTATTAATTTATTTTTTGGTTACAAGAACTCAAGCTGTAAGTTAGGAGGTGTATTTTAAATTATTATTGACGACGGAATTTTGGTAGAAATTCCTAAATACGAATGTTTACTCTTGTTTGACTACACTTTACTCAAGTTTTGCTCATTTAAGGTATGTAAAGTCACTAATTTGTACTTATCCTTCTTGGTGTTAAATTCATAAATATATTGTAGTAGATTGATTGAAATATACGTACATTTTTAGGCTTGAAAATGGCCGGCCAGGCCGAAACGTTGCCGCTTAGAATGAAACTAGTGTAATTTTCTTTCGCCCTTACCCTTCAAGGATCCACTACGAGTTATAAAGTAATAGAGGGTACAACTACAGCCATTATTCGCAAAATATTTTAAATGCAAGATGGCTATTGAATATAGTAAACTGGTTCATAGCCTTCCTAGCACTAACTCCCAGAAAAAAATATCTTGTCCATAGCAATGAAAGGTTTATATTCCTTTAATCCTGCGTCTATATTGGACTCAGTTTGTAAGAAAAGAACAAACCTTAGGTAAAGTGTTATTATTCAACATTTTTAGAAATGATATTATAATTTTTTATTTATTTCTTTTTTTAGTGTTTGTAGACAGGGGTCATTAGAGGTTTTTTGATAAATCATGACAGAGTTATATCATGTTATAAATCGGCTATATTTCGCCCCTATCCGGGATATAGACGTGCCTGAAACATCTTTTTTTATATATTAATTAAAATTATTGAACACAAAATAGTTTTATAAATCTAATTTAAAGCTACAAACAATGAAAAATGTTATTTTTCTACCGTTAGAGTGCATAGGTACAATCCAGTGTCAAAAGTTTTATTTAGTTCAGGAAATGTGTGTATCTCCCAATTGTATTGGGTTCGTCATATCTTAAAATTTCTCCTGGAACACTTCTATCGATAACAAAAAATCTAACACAAATAACAATATAACAATTCTAAAACAATATTGAGCAAATTTAACAAACTAAAACCGGGTAACAGGTGGTAACTTTTTGGTAACCTATGTCAAACTTTCTTATCTATACTGGAAATAAAGAGGCCCGGGGTTCAAATCCCGGTGCTGGAGTCTATTTTTCTCTGTCTGTTCCCCGTAGTAAATAATAATTATATTATGATTTAAGTTAAAATTTAATCTTTCCGTACTATGAATACTACCAAAAATGTAAAAAATTAATTTCTATTTGATTGTACTAGGTACAGGTTCTAATTGGGTACTTTATAATTAAATTTGTTATTTCTCGGTCTAGTTCTATGTGATTAATGTTAAGCTTAAATTCGGGACAAGGTATCATTAACGACAGAGGAAATTATTCTTCAGTGTAGCTTAGTTGGTAGAGTGCTATACTGGAAATATTAGGGCCCATGGTTCAAATCCCGGCGTTGGATTCTATTTTTCTCTGTCTTTTTCCCATAGCTAATAATAATTATAATTTGATTTAAATTAAAAATTTTCTTATTTATGTCTAGTGTAATATTATTACTTTAAAACCTAAAATTAAAATATAAATATCATTTAACTTATTTATTTATAATACTGTGGTGTTGTTTTTAATTTTAAATGGAACTATTAATAAAGTGTAAACACATATATATTTTTGGCAGGGAAATTTGATTTAAAATGCAGTAAAGTTATTTAATGTTTAATATGGCTGAATAATACTTGTTTATATCCCTGGAGTCACATTTGTGATTCATGGTGTTATTTGTCATACTTATATAAGCGGCTTCTAGGTATTTCCTTTTAGACTCATGTTTTTCAGTGTCAATTATTATAGTTTTTTCATGGTCTATTTATGATTATTGTTTTTTATATGTATTGAAAGTGCTGTCATTCCTTGCTATTATGTTGCTTCAGCTTGTCTTAGAGCTTTTGCATAGTTTCCCTAATGTACACTGTGATCACAAGATCAAAAATGTTCCCTGATGTCTGAAATGGATTTCTGTCTTGGAATTTTTGAAATTAGAGACCTAAACATTTTTTTGTTCTTAAGAACGATCACTTAGCTTCTGTTACTTTCCCCTCCCCCTCTTCTTGCCCTCGGCTTTCTCTCCTCAACTCCTAATATCTTGAAAAGTGCTCATCCAATTTATCCGGGGTTTTAAAAGAAGCCTACACATTGTCACATATTATATTTTACCTTTAACTCACATTTAATTTTGAATAAAAATTATTTTATCAGGAATTAAAGTTGGTAAAATTTCAACCACACTTTCATTCCAATGTGACGATTTGTCCAATTGCAGGACGCAATTGACAAAATGACGATAAATATCTTTCTAACATTTGTCTTAACATACTTTACCTATGAGGTACCGGTACCAATGTACCATTTACTTGATCTGTTATGAACACAAATTAAATGTATCTATGAATACAATTTTTAAACCATTTTAAGTAATTATTTAAGTATTATTATCCTTATATTTTAAAAAATTATTTATTAATTAACTAACTGTTGGGGTTTTTTTTTTTTTTGTTTTTTAATCAGGATTTGCGAGATGATCTTTTAACTACTTTAGATAACGAATTAAGTCAGTTTGGAGCTGATTCAAATAAAACATCACTATTTATGGCGCCAAGCCCTCCACAGAATCACAACTCAACTATATTATCTTCTATGCAATTCTCCGGATTAGATCACGATACTTTAGACTCTGTTATGGGTGGTAAATATCCTTTATCAATGTATTTAACTAATACTTTTAGTAAAGAGAAAAAATTCATTTGGGTAAATGACGTTAAATCAAGAAAGATGTTATTTTTTAATCTATACTTTTTGGGAGTTATAGGTATCCCACCACGTTTGGGGGCAACTCATCTGAAAGATTATGTACACAAACATGTGATACATTCCATTGATCCTGGAAATAATGTCTTAAAACACTTAAGTTTAGAAATTTATTTATTACAAGCTTTTATTTAACTTGCAATGTTTGTATACCAAAAATCCCCCCTTTTTGGGGGGCCTGGGGGCAAAGTGGGTGGTCGCCCCTAGTGGGCCATTGCATGAAAACAAACTTCCCTTTGCATAGTAGAGATCCCCAAGTTTGATTAATTTATCTCAAACCATTCAAAAGTTAAGGGGGGGGGGACTTTTGGACCATCCTGTATGTATTCTAATATAGAGGTGAAGTTTTAATAGAGTGATTAGGTTCTAACAATGCTTCCATATTAAATGGGTTTTAAGAGAGAAAAAACTAAGAATTAACAATGTAACTAAGAGAAACAATAAAAATCTCTAGAAAGTTTTACCATTAATTTATTGTAAGTGTTTCATTAAAATATTATGTCTCTTAACATTACCGATGATTGTATGTGGTAATTATAGTGAATGGTATTTGTTCAATTAGCTTTTGAAGATTTAAATATGGACGAGCCTCTAGGACTTGCCGCTATGGATAGAGATTACGACGCTGACTCCCCAACTATTTCGAATCCTATCTCTACTGGTCTTGCCAATTCTGGTAAGTTTAACCATTTTTTATTATTATATATTGTTTTATTGTATGTATTCAATTTATCATGGTACTATTAATTATACAGGGTGGTTTTGTCACTTGAATATGAGTTAAATTCAGAAAATGACTTAATCTCTGTCACTCCTTGAAGAACATAAGGCAGTTATAAAGATTCTCCATTTTGGATGTTTTATTGCCATTGTTTATTATTGCCATTGTTTTATTACCACTTTCTAATATTTCCTATTAAAATAACTGATTTGGGCAGTGCATCTGATGCAAGTAATATTTTTTCTCCTACAAAAGAAAGTATTCTGGATTATCACAGGAAATAAAGGGAATGAACTGTGTAGACAACTTTATAAGGAATTAAGAATACTAACGTAGCCTTCAATATACATGTTGAAATCTTTTGGTACCCTTTCAACCTCACTTCCAGAACCTTGTTCAGAAAGGTATATGCCACCAGTATTATCATTCCACCTACCATCTGACACCTATCGTCTGACTAGCAAATCAGCAAATTGTTGAAGAAAATTGACATTGAAATTCTCAAGTTACCTTTAAACAAATTCAAAAACAAAAAAAAAACAAAAAAATACTAAATTAGATAAAGCTCGGTATTCTACTGATGTTTTTTTTACTGGAAATTGTTAATTATTGTACATTTCAGTCAAATTGTTTTAAATTTAATTTACATTATTGACAAAGTGATGCTATTCTAGTCACAGTTACCTCTAATTATGTTATGTTAGGTCAAATTACTATTAATGAGTCTAATCATGATTTTCTTTCCCAGGGTTATTAGGTAGTGGCTCCGCTCCAGTCGCTATTCCAGGGAGTGATAATATGGCTCGTGTATTAGGAAGCTATTCTCCATCAACAGCTTCACCTCTTCATCATTTACAATCTGGATATTTATCATCTATATTCTCTCATCCTGAAACTAGCTTAGATTCCGTGAGTTTTACTTTATTTGATATTATCTATTAGTTAAATTAGCATTAATTTTTTTTAAATTTATTTATATTAAAATGAAACCTGTCTCAGCTCATCATCCTGCTGGTTGATATGCTCCGTTCTAAGAAACATTTTTCACTGCAATTAGTTTATTTATAATGACAAATGAATACTAGTTTTCTTCCATATTTTTATTTTTATGGTTAATTTTGTTGCAGGGATCTCTTTTAAATCAGTTGGGAGGTAGCGTAGGTTCATCTAAATTCGGAAGTAGTTTAACTAATGGGATTATGTCTCCTGGTAGAGCACCACATCCAATAGCCAACTCGCCTCTTATAAACAGTTTCCCTGTCAGCCCATCTTTAGCAGCTAATAATCTCATAGTTGAACAAGTAAGATTTTTTTTTACTTCTTTATTTCATTAATTTAGCTGATTATTTAAACTTGAAAAACATATTATGTACTATTTAAAAAAATAATAGTATGTTGTATTTGCATTTATTATTTAAAAAAAATTAAAACAGGGATAAACAAAATATGTATTCAAGTGACAGTTAACAGCAATAAGCCCAAAAACATTATACATTGAAGTGTACAAAAATCTTATAGAAAGAATTGAATCCATTTATGATTTATGTAAAAGGAAGTATATTTAGTAAATGATCTTAATAAAATAATAAATAAAAAACATTTTTTTTTTTTTTTTTTTATTAAAACTACAGCTAGAATAATTACACACCTACACATACCTACACGCAACTACACGCATCTTCACTTTAAATTCTCTAAAAAACATTTGTTTTTTTTTTAAATAAAACTCAAACACCACTGACTGAGTCACCACAATATATACTGGACCTATGACAAAATAAATTTTGTTGATAGATTCCTCTTATCCTCTAGGTGGCTCGCTAATCATATTCAAGATGGTGGTCATTTATTTAAAAAAATTGAATTTATGATATCTCGAGCCTTGAAATTTAAAACTTAGCTTGCTTTTATGACATTAACAACTTTAGTGAAAGGGTATTCCAATAGGCCATTTTGATTCAAGATGGTGGCCATATATTTGTTTGAAGCCAAAGCTCATCTTTGGAATGCTGAAGTAAAACCATTGTATTTGGTATGGTCATTTCTACATTCGGAAAGTAACTTCTGTTGGCCACTGTGCGGGAAGTAGTGGGAGAAGTGGCGCCATTGTTGCACTGATGTAAGCAGCAGCTCGGTCTGCATCAAGCCTTGGTTGTGCGAAGGTCGTACTAGCGCTAATTTGGTTTTTATAGCATCTTGAAATCTGTGCTGCAAAACTCTGCTTAATGAGCTGTTATAAGGTTGTTTTTTTTTTTACGTAAAAACAATATTCGGTGGCAGCTGTTCATCGAGAACTTTGTATTGTGTATGGACTAACTGTTATGAGAGAAAGAGTGAAACACCAATGTTATAAGTGAAGCACCTATTATTAAAAGATATTGCCAATTTCAACCCAGTTTTGAAGGCGGGAGGGGAGCTTAAAATTTTAATGTTTCCTGATGGTTTTTAAACAAATATATCCTGGTGACCTAATCATGGGACCTAGACCATGAATTAGGTCCTTTGAACAGGCTGGGTAGCCTTGTATTAATCAAATGCTGGATTGATACCAGGCAAACAAACCCAAATCAGCCATGTCCCACCATGGTTAACCAAGATTAACTAAGTCTTCACAACTCTGGACTCATCTGATGGATGATAGTTTCCAAACCTATCAAATAAAAAAAAAAAAAAAATAAATAAATAAAAAATAGATAACAACATAATTTGTGTTGTTCAAAGTTTTGAATATTGTATTATTGGTTATAAAATATTAATTGGATGTATTTTGTTGAAGATGGTTAGGTTACGTGAAGTGACAGAGAATAGGTTCAAATGTGAGGAACAAGGAAATCATGTTAGGGAAGCTTGCAATATGTGTAATCTCCAGCTTAGAGAACTCGATGAGGCCCATAGGAAAGCTAACATAGCTGAAAAAAGAAGAGATGAAGTAAGTATAAATTTACTTTCAAATTTTAATTTAAAGTGGTCTTTCTCTTTAGTAAGTTTCTCGAGATGAGGGGTTAAAGGAGATGGACTTTTAGGCCCCTTTTTACATGGTAGGGCCCCATGGAATCTGTGTGTGGCAGCACCACCAAAAGGTCCTGATCACGCTTGGCCACCTGAGCTGTGCCACCACAGGATATGGCAGCGCCACCAAACTGAGCGACAAGAAATATAAAGAAAAGAGACTGTGTTGTTAATCCACACAAGGAAGGCAAGGAACTAACTGGCTTAGTATCCCTCGTCTGAAGAGGAGAGTTGTGGTCACTCATATAGGGGTGTCACTTCCCTGTGTGAAAGATTCATATCTCTCTCTTCACAGCTCAGGCCTATAATGTTCTCAAGTGGAGTGTTTATAAAATGTGTGATATATAAATAATATATATGAAATTGATCAGCAGGTGGAGATCAATGAAAACAGTAATGTATTTGCATAAATTATGATAAATCTTTTACTTTTCTTAATGAATGTGGTGTCTTAATTTACAGCACAATTTTTTTTATTATTACCATATAAATGTAGAATTAATTTTTGTTATACATAAAGTAAATATTGATAAGAGAAAGAAGTATATATACAAAATAGAATCCTTTTCTAGGGGCCTGCCCCTGCTATGGGGGCAACTATACTTAACTACATGGGGGTAACTATGTATTCAGTACAATTAAGAGTAGAAATTCACATCATTTATCGATCAAATCACATCGATGTTTACAATGCATCAACATTGATGTCCCAACCCTAAACTCTACATCGCTAAGAGACCTATAAGATCCCCGCTCACATTTACATTAAATCAGTACAGCTCTATTACAGTACAACTTGAAATCAAAGCTCTAGACTCATATGATAACCTGAGAGGATTAAAATCTATATACATATTATATAAAATCCAAATACCACTCGCTGACTGACTGACACGTCATGAAAATTTGCACACTTGACCTTCAAAGTAAGGGGAAAATCATTGTCTACATAAATTATTGAAATTTTAATTTTAGTACACAGGGGTACAGGGTATAAGTAATGCATGCAGGGTCAAAGTAATGAATACCCTTCATGATGCATATCGTTGAAAAGCTCTTTAAGAGTACAGAAATTGTTTTTATGTACAGTTTTGTCGTACATATTTTCATTTAGGAAGGGTGTAAAATGAAAAAAATATAGCTATATCTTATATAAAAAGAAGACTGTCTGTATGAGGCTATGTCTTCTGTAAAAATCTACAGTTTTATCCCTATTTTATGAATATTTAAACACTTTTCCTTCAAAGTAAGGGGGAGGTCTCTGTTTACATAAATTTTCAAAATTTAAATTTTGGTACCCAGGGTAAAAGTAATGAATACCTGTCATGATGGATATCGTTGAAAAGCTCTTTAATAGCCCAGTAATAATTATTATGTACAGTTTTGTCATATTTTCATTTAGGAGGGGGGTTATCTTATCAATGAGGAGGGGGTATAAGTGGGAGGGATAGTATCTAGATATTCTCGCATATTAAAATAATATAAATGTTTCTTGATGGTGTGTAGTTAAACTTATCAAATTAAAATAACACTCCTTAGTGAAGTAAGTATCCAGCTAGTAAAGTTATAAAAACAAAAATATAAAAATCAATCTAATTTTTACACCTTTTTATCTTTGAGGAGTGGTGTGAAATAAATTGTTTTTGTGTTTTTAATATGCTTTTGATGATTTTATTATTCAAAAGTTTTTTGTAGATCCAAAAAGGAAGTAAAACAGTAAAACCTCCAATCATCTTAAATCTATCATACAATATGATTTTAGTTTTGCATAGCTAAAGCAAAAGTTTACATTTTTTAGGCTTGCTTATAATTTTAATAAAAATGTATTTTACCCATTTTGATTCCTAATGTAATATGTTTTTTGTGCAGGCAATAAATCAAGCGAAACTACTGCAAAAAGAAGTCGATCTCTTGCAAGGTGGTCCTTATCTACACGGAATTCGTAGGGTATCAGAATTAAAAACACTGCCGCTGACTACTTTAAGATCAATACAGGCCCAGCTCAAAACTGATTTAGAACAAGTTGATAAGGTAACTTTTTTTTTTAATGATATTCCTTTTTCAAATTTACAAAATAAAAATTTTTTATAGCCTAAAATATTAAAAAGAAAATAGTTTTATGGCTTAAGTTGGGATTACACGATCTGGATCTAGAATTAAACTTATCTTTATAAGATCTTAAATATGTTTAAAGAGGTCTGCACACATTAAATTATATTGCTCTATCCAGATATGTCAATTCACTTATCATTATTACAATATTGCACACTAATTAAAGCTTTACAGGATATCTTTGGGGGATTTCTTCTACCAAAACTTCGCTTTTCACAATGCAAACTTCAAAAATGCTCATGGCTGAATGTCGTCACACAATGTAGGGATTTCAAGGACTGCAGTCCGCAGGTGGCCTCCTCCACAAACATTCAGGAATTCCTCCTGGTCTGGACTGCTCAGTCTAAACCTCAATAATTTCCTGTATATGTACCTCCCCCCATGAGGGGGAGGTACATATACAGAGTCCCGGCGCTGAAGTCTATTTTTCTCTGTCTTTCTCCCTTTTTAAATAGTAATTATAATTTGATTTAAATTTAAACGTTCTGTAGTATGAAAACTACCAAAAACTTATAAAAATTGAATTTATAAAAGTTATGCTTAGCAGCCCTATACCCTATTTAATTTTATTATTCTTTTTAGATCATGGTTTTCTTTAATCACAAGATTTTCCTGAAACCTTATCCCTGCATACATTAATGTCTTATTGTACTAGAGAATTTGAACGTGAAACTTCTATTTAATATCAAAATGAAATGCTTTTTTTCTGATTTCTCTAGGAATTGCAAATGCAGACAGGGCAAAAGTGCGTGGTGTGTGAAGAACGCAATCGCTCGGTAACATTAGGACCTTGTAATCACTATGTATTATGCGCTTTGTGCGCTCCAGACCAGAAGGACTGCCCGTACTGTAAGACGCCCATTATAGCCCACTCAAATCCTTCGAATACATCAGTTCTTCTTGGTTAGGTTACTTTCTAATTCTCTCCCATCAATCAAGTGTTCTATTTACAACCCTTAGTTCATCTATATCATGTTATATATTTTTTTTTTTTTTTTAATTTAGTTTCTCATTCTATATTTTGCCTATTCTAAAAAAATTTGTTATTATCTAAAACTTTTTTAACTCTGAAAATTCTATTATATTTACGTACTGATGATCAAATAATTTTTGAAGAAAATGTTTTAGGGGTGCGATCCAACTATTAACGTATTAATTTTCTTTTTTTTACACATTTATCCTTTTTATTAATTTGTTATCTCTTTCTGTTCATTAATTATTATTATTGTATAATTATTTATTTTGTATTTTATTGTGCAGCGATTAATTTCTTTTTATTTTTAATATATTTATTTATAATATTTTAATTTTTTTATTTTATTCCAAAATTAAATTCTAACTTTCAGAATTGGTGGTATATTTAAGTGTACCTGAGGTTAATTAGATTTAGGATTATTTTTTCTAAGTGATTTAAACGATAAATCATTTCAAATTATTCCTGGTTGTTTTTTTTTCATATTACACATTTTAATTTTTCTAAATTTAAATTTTTTTTGTAAATTTAATCAACATATATAACAATTTGTTGATAAAATAATTTATTTAACTTTAAGTAATCTCGGAGGGTTTTTTTTTCGTATTTATAAATATATTTCTATTGATAACTTCTGTCTTAGATGTATATTATTTTTCTTTTAAAAAATTATTGGTTTTTATTTATTTTTATATAATTGTAAAATTATGGGAATGGTTGCTTTATATTTTTTTTAATAATTTAGTATTTAAAAAATTAATCCGTTCAGTATTTATGAGAATTATTTATTTCTGATGTAGTTTTTCGTGTAGTGAATTGGTTATCAAGGTATTAAATTTTTTACCCCATGTTCTTAAACATAAAATTACCAAAGAAACTGTAAATATATCTTTCCTGGTAAATATTCTTTGGCACTTTTTTTTAGATTATTACTCCCCTTATAAAAAAAAGAGGGGAGTAACAATCTAAAGAAGGTGTACATTTTTTTTTCTTTAGACTGCTACTCCTCTTGTAAAAAACAGAAACGTGATATTCCTTTATCCCTAAGTACATTGGACTTTTCTCTTAATAGTTATTTAGTCAGTCATTTATATTCTAAAACAACATAGGGTAGTTACAGTCTACATATTATGCTTTTGTATCCTGTTCAAATACCTTGGCCACTATGATATCAATATTTTTTGCCTATAATATCTCTTTACACAATGATGGCCCATAAATTACATTATACTTTAAATTAGTTTAATTTTGATTAAGGAGATAATTAATAAGAATTTATTTTTATTAGTTGCAAAAAAAAACACATGTATTGTTCAGCATATAAATGTTGTTGTTCAGAATCTTATTATTATTTTTAATTTTTACATTAGACTGATTTTTGGAGGAGAATGTATCTCTGCCATTTTTCAAATCCGTTGCAGGAATCATTCTAAAGTTCGTGTTGAACAGTGTTTGAACATGTTAAACAGTGTATCATCATGTTAAAAATTGTTTGATTATGATTAAAATTAACATTTTTAAAATTCTAATGAGACACGTTGTGGAGTTTTTCACTTGTGAATGATTTCTGCAAATGGTTTAAAACCAAGGTGCTTACCTTATCCGTAGTAAGATCTCCTTTGAAATGTAGAGATTATGTCTTGTTTATAGTAAATCAACTCAAAAGTCAGTAGTTAAAAAATTGTTGTTAGTAAATTAAACAAAAAACGGTTCAAAATAATGGGTATCTCTGCCTAGAAAACTAAATTATTAATTATTATGATTAAAAGGAAGGGAATAGAAGTGTAGATAGGATTTCCTCTGCTATAGTAGATGAATTTCCTCCTCTATAGTAGAGAAATTCCTCTATTGCAGGAATTCCTTCTCACACAGTAGAAGAATTTCCTCCGCTACAATAGAAGAAATTCCTCCTGTTGCTCTGTGGTTATAGCATTATATGTGGTAATTTATCAAAGTTTGGATAATTATAAATTTTTTAAAGTTTTCTTTCTTAAATAATTGCATCATTTAAATTCTGTAGCTACTTTTAAGGCGGAAACACACTACCATCATGTCACGTGACGTGATGCTTTGTATGTACTGAAAGCTACACTGATATCACGTCACATGACATCACGTGACGTGATAATAGTGTAGCTGCAATGTATACAAACCTTACTAAATCAGTATCGCACACTTTTTTCACGTGATGTCAAGTGACGTGATAGTATTGTGTTTCCGCCTTTAAATTTAAGCCTTAACATTCTCAACCACACTGGTCCCTTTTTATATTAATTATTATTTAATATCCATATAAAGTAACTAAAAAATTCTTATACTGAAGAGGGGAGAAAATATTTTTGTAATCATTATCCTCAAATTTGTCTCCTATTAAATGTGACTTGTTTTTTCTTCCAAAAATATTTTTCCTACTATTAACTTTTTACTAATACGACAAGAGTGTAGTAACAGATAAATAGTTTAAATTTTAAAAAAATAAATAAAACTTGCAGGAGAAATTCATTTTACTTAGTTTTGTTATACCCAGGATAGAATAAAATTAT
The DNA here is from genome assembly GCA_001010745.2 of Gerris buenoi. Lineage (NCBI taxonomy): Eukaryota > Metazoa > Arthropoda > Insecta > Hemiptera > Gerridae > Gerris > Gerris buenoi. The sequence continues at coordinate 369,872 of KZ651207.1, forward strand.
ACTGCAGAATTAAAGCTAAGATTCACTGCAAATATTAAGTTTTGAATGATTGGGTCCTGTAATAATTCCAAATTTATAAGCAATACAAGACAAATTTGAGCTAAATAAATGGAGATCAGTCTGGCCAAAAAGTTAAAACACTCAGATTCCGAGTATAAAATAGAAAAAAGTGTAAAGTAGCTGATACTTTCTTTCTGCAGTGATCTCAAACTGTTGTTGATATGGGTGTAAAAAAAATTAAAATTTATTGACTTAAGAATTTGAAGATATATATTCTCTTCATTTTCAACTTAAATAAGATTTATCAGTTCAAATGCACAAATGGTTACAATGTTTGAAAATAATGGATAATGGCACCGTCAGTGCAATATTAGTTTATAGATAGTCTTAACTAGTTGTAAATTATTGAACAGACTAAAAAAGTTTCAATGATTAATTGAAACTGGGTCTGAGATTGTTGGAATCTTGCAAATTATGAAACAACTGCCGGCTAATTCTTAAGGGAGTTAATTCATGAGAGAGAATTGCTTCATATGATTTTTTTTTAGCAATTATTTGATTAACTTAAATTATGAGCAACTTTCTTGGGAATAAATTTTGCTTTGATTTCAAAATTTTCAAGATTCACTATCTCATTCCAACCCTTAAATCTGTTTTATGAAGGGTTATTTTGAACTGATAAAATATTTGTTAAAGACCTTTAGGAAAGCCCTTTAAGGGTTTTTAAGCATCGGAGTTAGTTATTTTGAACTAAAATTTATTATCCTGAAAAGCTCTTTAGACTTGTTTTTATCATTAATTATTAAAAAAATAAGTTATTTTTACCAAAATTTTGTAGGATTTACTTATAATGAAATATTTTTCTTATATTTTTTTATGCCAAAAGCCGGGATTTATCTAACATCTCGGCGAATTTGGGTTTAGATTTTATTTTTTGTGTATGGTGGCATCCTACAATTTTGTAAACCCTAAATGTAATTCGAGATTTATACATCAATAAAAACTATCGCTAGAACTAAATTAGATTTTTCATTATTTTTTTTTTTTTTAACCACCTATTCTGAAATTTTGAATATGAAATTGTTATTTTTTTATTAATTGATTATTTAAAAACATGTTATAATATAATAAACATGTTAAATGTTATAATTTATTTATTATTATTATACATTAGAAACAAAAGAATTCTTATAAATCAAGATTTGTTTTTCATTTTTATTTTATTTTCTAAAATTGTTTATGTA
>KZ651207.1:399886-413910 GCA_001010745.2 Gerris buenoi
AGGAGATAGCGTGCAAAAAAATGTCTGACTAACATCAAGCTAGAATTTTGCATACAAGTCAATCTTTTTGCGCCTTTTAAGAATATGTGGTCGGCTAAGTTCGTCTGCGGGACATTGCTTGGCAATAGGCGTTCGAAAAAAACAAACCGGTGGAGAGCGGCCATGTCTCACAAAAAATGGTGGACAATGTGATTTTCATGATCCTGAGTACAGAATTAGTTAGTAGACCAAAAATCAAGTCGATGTTATTTTCACACTTGATAGGTTAGTTATTCAAATATTACTAAAAATAAACGTTGTCACTTGTCAAGGGACGAACTAACATCAACTTGATTTTCGGTCTACTAATTAATTTTGTACTCAGGATCACGAAAATCACATTGTCCACCATTTTTAGTAGGACATGGCCGCTCTCCGCCGGTTTGTTTTTTTCAAACGCCTATTGCCAAGCTATGTCCCGCAGACAAACTTAGCCATTCACATATTCTTAAAAGGCGCTAAAAGATTGACTTGTATGCAAAATTCTAGCTTGATGTTAGTCAGAGACTTTTTTGCACGCTATCTCCTGGACTAATAGGATATAGATATAGGTAATTTATGCTTGTTGCACGGTCTGAGAAATGAATGTTATTAATAAGTTATAAATAAAAGATAAATGGCATAAGTGTAGGGTAGAGTAAGGAGATAGAATCCCACCTTCCGTCCAGCTTCACCTCTTGTGACCCGGCTCGTTTTTGGAGCAAACAAGTTAACTAACAAAAAATTGATAAAATGCTTTGTATATTTCTTTCAATAATTTTAACATAATTAATGACTAATAATTATTCTATTGTTAGTAAATAGATCATCTGTGCAAGTTTTAGTTCTCTAGGTAATCTGGAAGTGGGTCAAATTTAGCTTACAAGATTAAGAGACAAACAAAAAAAAAAATAAATAAATAAACGAAAAGAACGAATAATGCAATGGCAAGGAAAAAAAAAAATCCGGGAACCGGGCAAAGTTCAAGTGGCCAAGGAAGCCGGAAAGGGGGCAAAAGTAAGGTTAAAAAAATTGGAAAAAAAAAAAAAAAAATAAACAAATTAATAAATGAATAGTCAATTAATTAATTAACAAATAACTGATTATGGTATTGTCAACTGCCATTGGAATTACTTAATCTGTGCTAGTTTCAGTTGTCTAGATTCTAGATAGTCTGGTAGTGGGTCAAATTGAGGTTACAAGACTTTTAGACGACTGAAGTTAAATAAAAAGAGTGTACGAAGCCATCAGACGAAAATACAACTTAAGTGACATTAGTCTATGATAATTCTTCTCTTGATAATAATCTAACAAAGTGATAAAGAAGGTTAAAATATGAATGCCGCCGCCGGAAATCGAAACCGATTTCCCTCCGTTTCCGTCGGAATGGTCTTTAAGCATTGTAGCTCATTAGTCATCAATGATATCAAGGTTTTTTTAAACCATTTATTTATTTGATATAACTTATTATCCGACGGATTTCCTCCTCTTAAATTAGATTTTTAAAATTAATTAATTAATTAATTAATTCATGATTTAAAATNGAACTATATAAAATATTTGATTAAATTCAAAATTGTCTAGTAAAAAAAAAAAAAAAATCGAATTATTAAATAAATTTAGATAAAAAAACACGAATTAAAATATTTATTTTTTTTTTCCTCAAGATTGCACTCATTATATTTCTTAAATAATAATTTCTAAATAAAAAAGATAGGAATAGAAGTGGTGTAAATTTATTTATTTTTTGAAAGAAGTCAAAATTTAAAGTAATATTATGCAATTAAATTTATAAAAAATGCAGTAATTATAATTATGAGTCATCTAGGCTACACGAAATAGCAATTAATAATATTTTGTATGACTCATCGACTCATTGATTCATGGAAAATAATTAAGGGGGAAAAGAAAGGATAAAAGATAGATATTTAGGTCATTTTTTTATCCGAGTATCTCTATTAATTTGTAGAATATCGTAGATTTATTATTAGAATACTATACTATATGGCAGAGATAAGATTCTGATAAGATATGTCAAAAGGAAGAGAAAAACGGGGGCAGAAGATTGTGAAGAGATAATCGATACTTGGAAAGACAGCGACAGCACTCGCTTCCAGGTATAAAGGCGTCAGAAATAAGTAATATCGTTTCAAGGACTTTTTTTTATCATTTTAAAAATGCATTTTTGTTTTATTTTTCAAAATCTCTACTTTTTAAATTTCCCTCCTTCATTTTCACAGAACGTTATGGAATGTTACCGACACTGATAAAGGTTTTCAGAATTTCATCAAAAACGTATACAGTATTATTATTAACATGAAAATATCATTATTAACATCAAAAGCAAAATATCCGTAAATAATTTTTCCAAAACTCCCGACGAAGAAAAAGCCTAAAAAAAATCAATTATTTTGAGACTCAAATCGACCAATAGGACGAGGTTTTATTTCTACCAATGAGGACAGAGCATTGTTTGGCTCTAGTCCAATAGGATCGGGTCTTATTTCGACCAATGACGTTACAGATAGTTCGTCAGTTAGGCCAATGAGATCACTCCTCGCGCAGCGTCTTCTCCGATCCGAAGCCACTCTTGTGTCACGTTCGTTTGTGCCCGCAAGTCGATTGATCTCAATTTTCGAATTTAAACCGAATTCAGTTGTTTTTTGTGTTTAATTTACATTTAGGTGAGTTTTAAAGTGTATTACATGTAGCGGTGTAGTTATTTTTCTGTTAAATATGTTTTTTCAGTTGAAAAATTAAGTTTCTATTCGTGCCTTGTTAACCCTAGTTTGTTTTGTTTATGTTTCTCTTGGCGGGAAATAGTTTTTACTTGTGATTTTCACTTTAATTTGTCATTTATATTCTCTTTTAGACGACAGATATAACGAATTGAAGAGGGAATTTAAGTCGAACAGTCTTTTCGTCGTTTTCCAAACGTCCAAATTAGCTGTTGGCATCCATTGCACCTTGTCCATGTTCTATCGGTTATATCATCATGTTTCTCCATTCTAACATTGTATTTTCTTTGATTTGCAGTCTATTGAAGCATGGCCCGTACCAAGCAGACAGCCCGTAAATCGACTGGAGGTAAAGCGCCTCGTAAACAGTTGGCGACCAAAGCCGCGAGGAAGAGCGCGCCGTCCACCGGAGGTGTCAAGAAACCCCATCGTTACAGGTATAACTCTTTCACTTATTAATTAACCTGCAACGATTATCCGTAGAGTAAAGTAGCCTTAAATCATACCTGAACTCTATTACGGATATACCTAAGTGTAGGTCACGGCAATGCCTAGTTCTAGAACGTTCCTTTCAACCTGGGTTTACCCCACACTGCGATCCTGTCACAGTACTTAATAAGCGACCAACGAATTAGCAAATTCAGCTAAATCAAAATCTTGTTTTTAACCTTTATTCAAGTGTTATTTTTATGCAAATGTATGACTTAATTGTTCATTTAATATTCCTGCATAATTTGTGAACAATTAAAATATACGATTAATTCCCATACTCAATATCCTTGTAAGAAGGTCCGAAACAGAAAAAAAAATAAATATCACGTGACCTTAGTATTCCTAGGGAGTCTTCCTTGTAAATTGTGGTTGCTTAGTATGGTTTTAACTGAATTATTGTATGAAATTTGTGTAATTGTTATTCGACTGTTTGCTGCAAAAATATTGATTTTTTAGGTTATAATTCAGTACAAAAACATGTTTTTTCTCAACAAATTTCACGGGATATTTGAGATTTTGAGGAATATTTATGTAGTGATTATACTTCCATGTTAAAAAAAGCAACAGTAGCTAATCTGAATAAAATATGGACTGGCTTTGACAACTTAATTTGATCACAGTCAGTAATCTAATAAGTAATTTGAACTGATCAGTTCATTTGTCAATAAACCACATCTTAGTTCAGTACAAATCTGGTTTTCATCACTTAAGTTACTTAGTAAATTTATTAATCAAACCAACCTAATGGCTATTGTTTGGTACAAATCTGGTTTCCATCACTTAAGTTTAACATTATAAGTAAATTCTTCAGTTCCTATGTCAGTAACATTAGCTTAATGGCTGATGTTAGATACAAATCTAGAAATATATCATAGAAATTAGAAAATAGATACAAATCATTAACTTTATCTTTATTAGTCAATTGATCAGTTTGTTTGTCAATTTAAATACCTTAAAGGCGGAGATACACATGCCTGTAGCTTGAAAAAAAAAACAAAAAAAACATGCCAGCTACTTGTACGTGTATATGTTAAATGGCATGTCTGTAGCTGGCAAGCAAACAGATAAAAACAATAAAAATCCTAGGCATGCCAGTTACTGGCAAATTCTCTCATTTGGCATGCAAGCTACTTTCCCATTTGACAGCATGTATATCTCCGCCTTAATGACTATTTTTCTATGCAAATCTGGTATCCATCTCTTAAAGTTTATCATTATAAGTAAATTGATCCGTTAATTTGTCAGTGCACAATGGCTGATTTTCAATAAAAACAGTCTAGTTTTTCATCATTAAGTTAACAATTCGTAAATTTCTCAGTTTATTTGTCAATTTTTAGTAGCTTTATGGCTTTTGTATAATACAAATCTGGTATCCATTTCTTTAAATTGAACATTATGAGTTAATTGATCAGTTTATTTGTCAGTAATATTAGCTAAATGACTGATGTTTTGATACAAATCTAGTTTTCTATCATTAAATTGATAATTATTAGCAAATTTCTCAGTTTATTTCAATTTATGTAGCTTAATGGCTATTGTTTGGTATTAATTTAGTATCTATCTCTTAAGCTTGTTATTATAAGTAAATTTATTAGTTCATTTGTCAGTAACAATAGCTCAATGGCTGATGTTTAATACAAATCTTGTTTTTCATCATTAAGTTAATCATTATTACTAAATTTCTCAGTTCATTAGTCAATTATTTAGCTTAATGGCTATTGCTTGCTACAAATTTGAGCATTATAAGTAAATTTCTTGGTTTATTTGCTAATTTAACTAGCTTAATGACTACTGTTCTGGTATCCATCTCTTTAGCTCACCATTATAAATAAATTGATAAGTTTATTTGTCAATTTATGTAGATTAATGGCTATTGTATGATACAAAACTGGTGTTCATCTCTTTAAATTGATCATTATGAGTAAATTGATTAGTTTGTTGGTCAGTTTATGTAGATTAATGGCTATTGTATGATACAAAACTGGTGTTCATCTCTTTAAATTGATCATTATGAGCAAATTGATTAGTTTATTGGTCAATTTATGTAAATTAATGGCTATTGTTTGATACTAAAGTGGTATCCATCTCTATAAATTGATGATTATGAGTAAATTGGTAAGTTTATTTGTCAATTTATATAGCTTTATGACTATTGTTAAATTCAAATCAGGTTTCCATCTCTTTAAGTTAATAATTATTAGTAAATTTCTCAGTTAATTTGTCAATTTAAGTACCTTAATAGCTATTGTGAAGTACAAATTTCCTATCCATTTCTTTAAATTGATTATTATAATGTTAACTGATCAATTTATTTGACAGGAACATTAGCACTATCACAATCGCTGATATTTGATGCAAATCAGGTTTCCATTAATTAATATGATCATTATTAGTATATTGAACATTTTGTCAATTAATACAACTCTGGTTTTCATTATCAGAAATTGATCATCGAAATAATCATTATCAGTTAATTGATCTGTTTACTTTTCAATTAAACAACTGAAATGGCTAATGTGAGATACAAATATGGTTTTCATCACTTGATTTGATCAATAGCATATTGATCATACTGATCTGTATTAAATATTAGCTATTTATGTTTTTGTTTTTTTTTAACTCCTCAATTTTGCCCTTTTTAAGTTTAGTTGTTTCTCTTAATACATAAGATTTCGAATATTAAAGATGTTTACTAATTAATATGTTATTTTATTGAATAATAAACCTTACACTTCAGCTCAAATTGGTCAGGTTATTTTATAATCTCATTAATTTTGCTTTTCCATCTCTTTAAGTTGGTCATTATTAGTAAGTTGATCAGTTTAGTTGTTTATTAAAATAGCAAAGTAACTAGTTGATCATTATGAGCTGATAAATAGTTTTTTGCCTGTCCAATAAACAAACTTTGTCTTTTACCGAAGAAGCAAATAAGTTTTACTGTTGCAAGTTTGGTTCAGATATTATAAAAAACTTGTTCATAGGAAAAATTTGTGGAAATCTTAAATGGGCACTTATGTAATTACATTTTTGTTCTAATAAGGATATTTGAAAAAAATAAAGCAATTATTGAGGAAGATTTGATAGGACAATTAGAAACCAGGCAATATATCAAATGTTGTAATGCCACCGGTATTAATAGGTTTGGGAATCACAGATATCTTTACCATTTGTAAAAAAATCTTTGATTTAATTTTATATTTGCTTAAAGTTTAACTTGTTAAGATTAAACTATTCAAGGGGGGGGGGGATTGCATTCATTGCAGTATTTATGAATGTTGTAAGATTTAATGATGTTAAATATTATAACATGGTCATTATCATAATGTTTTTTCTATATTGCCTCTTTGTTGATTAGAATTAAAAATTGACAGCTAAGATAACCATTAAATAAGTTAGTGTTAAAACGTCAAGGAGCTATTATTAAGGTACTTATTTTACTAATAAAAGTTCTACTTATCGACTTATCTATTAGTAAAAGTACTTAACAGCTTAATGAAGTTAAACATAAAAAAGCAATTAAGTTAAACAGCTTTAAGAGGGTCACGACGACCACATCTATAGGCTCAATTGCCAGACTGGGAGAATAAAATCCCTAAATTACCTTTAATTGATAGATATATTTAAGCTTTATGTTTAAATAAGAATTACTTTATTAAATGGCTTGTTTATTTACTTTGTTAGGCCTGGTACCGTAGCCCTCAGAGAAATTAGGAGATACCAAAAGTCAACTGAATTGCTTATCAGGAAATTGCCCTTCCAGCGATTGGTGAGAGAAATCGCACAAGATTTCAAAACTGATTTGAGATTCCAGAGCGCTGCCATTGGCGCACTTCAGGTAATTTATTTAATTTTATGTTGCTTAGATTATAAGATCTTAATATAACATTTCAAAGCTATTAAGAGTTAATAAGATGACTTCCAGTCTAATTATGGTTACTGATTAAAAATTTCTTGATATCATGCAGCATTCCGTTGTTTTTGCATCCTGGTTTACTTTCTTCATTAATTTAATTTTGTTTAGAATTTTCTCATCCAATTCAAGTTGTAATATAAGCAGATATTAATAAACATTTTTAAGTACGGCCTTAATATAAAAAAAAGCTTCTTGGAAGTAGTTATACTTATAAGAAAAAACAAAATCTTATTTAGTTTGCTTTTTAAAAAAAACCTGTTGTTTATAATACAGTTTTTGTAAAGAAATACATTTGTTTATAGTATAGTTTTGTAAAGCAATAAAGTTTTTTCATCTCTTCCTTATTGAACCCCTATGCTCTTCAAATGAAGGTCAAAGAAATCACCAATTCAATAACAACAGTGGCCTAATCCTATTGCTTTAGTGTTGCCTAGTTTTTAACTGACTTAATAATGATTATTTTCAACACAAAACTTATTTTATTCAAGATTTGTTTTAAGTATTAGTACACTGTTTTGCTGTATGTTGTTGCTTCAAAAATGTTTTTTAGAATTTTTAAAAAATCTTTAAGGCCACATATTCATTTGAGCATTAACCTCGTTTTGCTCAGGTGTATTAAGAGCTAGCCGAATGGATGCTCATGCCTCAGCTTGATTCGAGAGTGTCGGCACATCTAAATGAGCATGTGCTCAGTGTGGATAGAATTGACAACTCGAGCCTAGGCAAAGAATATGAGCTAAATCCCCTCCCACAGCCTTACATTGTCATGTTCAGGCTACTTTCAAGTTGATTGTTTAAGATTTTTACTAATAGATGTTATTCAAGTGCTATTTGTAAATGTTTAAGAGCACTTCACTGCTGTTACAAATAGAATTTTTTTTGAATGCATGGTAAAATAGCAAAATTAGGGTATATAGTCAATGAGAGCTCAAGATTTTGACGTCTTGAAGGTGGTGCCTACTAGGGGGGGGGGTGGGGGGAATGTCACTGGATATAATCCCCCAGTGCTTTATTTTTTTACTCTCATAACAGCCTGTATGCCAAAACGTAAATATATTATTTTTAACAGCAGTGTAAGTACATTTTAGGCCATAATAGGGCACTACTGAGGAGGCAAAGACTTACTCCATTAAAACTGTAGCATCTCTTGGTACAAAAAAAAACCTCTGCCGTGTGAAATTTTTAATATTGGTAAAGTTTTGACTGTAATTATTAATAGTTTATTGTACAAATAAATTAATATATTATTTTATCGCGATTGCAGGAAGCCAGTGAAGCCTACCTCGTAGGTCTATTTGAAGACACTAACTTGTGCGCCATTCACGCCAAGCGGGTGACCATTATGCCTAAGGATATCCAGCTTGCCCGGCGAATCCGTGGTGAAAGAGCTTAATTCCTCTGCCTTCTTCTCACCCAACTAACTCCTCACTGTCACACTCTCAAAATTCTATTTTATTTTAAATCTTTCTCGGTTCCCGTATCTCTGTTTCTTTCTCTTGGTTTATTTAGTACTTTTTATTTTAATTTTATTCCAATTTTCGGAGAAAAAAAAAATACAAAAGAGCGAATCACTGCCAAAATATTAAAAAAAAAAAAAAAATGAAACCAGCCAGATTTTGCCTCTTAATTTTGTATTATTTTTTTTTTCATTTGGAAAATTTTCTGTAATATCAAATATTTATGTTTATAATAAAAATATTTATTTTTTATTATCTCAATACATACTTTTTTTTTAAAAAAAACAAAAATTCACGTTAACAGACTGAATTTTTTTGGGCTTTATGATTATTTTTGCTCTTCAAATATAATAGCCGGTGTTATTACCAGCTTAGTTTTTGAATTATAATTTATTTTTTTAAAATTTCAAGACGTGTGTTTAATTTATTTTTTAATTTGTATGATTAATCATGTGTTTATACTCTTGGAGTTGTTTTTAAAATCAAAGAATACTTAATAATGTATTATTGTGTGACTTTATTTTTTAATTTATTAATACTTTCTTTTTTTTTTTTTGTTTTTTAATTTTCGGACACTTAAAAAAAATCAGCTACATACAAATAAATATGTTTTTGTTTTTTTTTAACTCCTCAATTTTGCCCTTTTTAAGTTTAGTTGTTTCTCTTAATACATAAGATTTCGAATATTAAAGATGTTTACTAATTAATATGTTATTTTATTGAATAATAAACCTTACACTTCAGCTCAAATTGGTCAGGTTATTTTATAATCTCATTAATGTTGCTTTTCCATCTCTTTAAGTTGGTCATTATTAGTAAGTTGATCAGTTTAGTTGTTTATTAAAATAGCAAAGTAACTAGTTGATCATTATGAGCTGATAAATAGTTTTTTGCCTGTCCAATAAACAAACTTTGTCTTTTACCGAAGAAGCAAATAAGTTTTACTGTTGCAAGTTTGGTTCAGATATTATAAAAAACTTGTTCATAGGAAAAATTTGTGGAAATCTTAAATGGGCACTTATGTAATTACATTTTTGTTCTAATAAGGATATTTGAAAAAAATAAAGCAATTATTGAGGAAGATTTGATAGGACAATTAGAAACCAGGCAATATATCAAATGTTGTAATGCCACCGGTATTAATAGGTTTGGGAATCACAGATATCTTTACCATTTGTAAAAAAATCTTTGATTTAATTTTATATTTGCTTAAAGTTTAACTTGTTAAGATTAAACTATTCAAGGGGGGGGGGGATTGCATTCATTGCAGTATTTATGAATGTTGTAAGATTTAATGATGTTAAATATTATAACATGGTCATTATCATAATGTTTTTTCTATATTGCCTCTTTGTTGATTAGAATTAAAAATTGACAGCTAAGATAACCATTAAATAAGTTAGTGTTAAAACGTCAAGGAGCTATTATTAAGGTACTTATTTTACTAATAAAAGTTCTACTTATCGACTTATCTATTAGTAAAAGTACTTAACAGCTTAATGAAGTTAAACATAAAAAAGCAATTAAGTTAAACAGCTTTAAGAGGGTCACGACGACCACATCTATGGGCTCAATTGCCAGACTGGGAGAATAAAATCCCTAAATTACCTTTAATTGATAGATATATTTAAGCTTTATGTTTAAATAAGAATTACTTTATTAAATGGCTTGTTTATTTACTTTGTTAGGCCTGGTACCGTAGCCCTCAGAGAAATTAGGAGATACCAAAAGTCAACTGAATTGCTTATCAGGAAATTGCCCTTCCAGCGATTGGTGAGAGAAATCGCACNAAAGACCTTCCCTGAATCTTAACTAAATACAAATCTATGCAAAAATAAAATAAATAAAAATGCATGGGTTATTTTTATTTACAAATAAATATAATTGCACTAATCAAGGTTTAAATATATATTATATGTGTGTTTATTTGATAGTTAAAGAAGAAAAGCATGGAATTTGGAAAATGCAAGTTATTTGTGCAAAATGTTAGAAGCAAAAATATAATAAATATGCAGGTTTAACTAAATAAATATTAGTCTATTAGTTTCCTTCCTTTTTTTTTTTTGTTAAATGTCTAAATTATTAAATATAATTTTTCAGTATTTTATTTTTATTTCATTTTTTTTTTAGTTTATTTGTTTTAAATCCTTTTTCTTTTTTTTTAGTATAGTAGAACCCCTCATATCTGACCTCGGAAAATCCGACCATGATACCCAAAATAAGAAATAAAAAGTTAAATCTGACACGACCGAACTTCATCCTTATTTAAATATTGAGTATATAATAATAAAAGTAGTCAGTCGGTTTTTGCTATCATACTGATCGCTTAACTTGGTTTCTTATTATTATCCTACATTTCATTGTATATTTTCACTCCAGTGTTGTGCTATATCTTTAGTGAATATGGTGGCTCAACTGAAACCAAAACAGGTTGAGTTGTCTTTACTGTAAAAATTAGATATTCTTTAACAGCTTGACAAAAGCAAATTCTAAAACTAGCTTCAGAGTTAAGGATTTAGTGTAGTGACAATGATTAAAGATTGGAAAAAGGGTATGAAAGACCTTAAAGAGTATTTATTAACAGGATTAGTGTGTTTTTACATCTGTAGATTAGAGTACATCAATTTATTTTTGACACTGAAATAATATATGCTTTTCTTTGTTCCTCGGGTAATCTGAATTTCTTGTGTTCCGACCATGCTCCGGGCCCATAGATGACTTGGGGGGGGGGGGAGTTCTACTGAAATTGATTTTTTTTTTTTTTTTTGGTGGTATGTTGACTAGTTTTAGTTTTGGCAAATTGTTAGGTGGTAATAATCAATTTGTGGCTAATGTATTCAGCAACTTGTGTAGGTTTGTTCCATCCCCCCTCTCTTATTTGTACTGTCCTTTTTATATCTCATCCCATAGATTGTTCAGAATTAGTTGATGTGAATGTGCTTATCTTGTGTTGTTATCAAATCTTTATCAGATTGGAATGGATTTGTGACTTACTAAACCGTGTAACACGTTAATGACGGATCTCGTCCTATGAATGCGTTTATACCCAGGCCCACAGTTTGGATTCTATTTAACCAGCTAGCCCTGCAGAGTAGCGCCTCTGTACAGTTCTTTCTATACATACTTTCCACACTCTCCTAGCTTTTTCTCGTTATTGAAAGTGGATTTTTCGGATGTCAAGCAAATGTTTCTCTGTTCAAATTCAAGGAAACCCAATGGATAGGAAACCTTCCTGTTGTTATGAGTTCCTATTGATATAACAGCACATGTCTAACCCAGCTGTTCCTATTTTTGAACAATTCGAGTTGGAACAGCTTGGATTATGGTACCAAATACAGTTTCCAGTCAAATACAGATAAATGCCCAGAGCAGCAGTTCCTAGCTTGGTTGGAACAAACGTTAAGTGGACACATCTACCTAAGTTTGGGTTTCATAAATAAACGAAATACGCACGATTTTTAATTATGACAATTGCTCATAACAAACAATTGTTTACTTGCATTCTGTAAGCATTTTATAGTTTTTTTCCTCTTTTTATTCTTTTAAAAGCTTTTTTTAACTGTTTTTAACCTAATCATATATCAGTAACGTCATTAATAAGCCAATTAATAACCCCCGTCCTGTAATGACCCAATGAGCAGTCGAACGGGACTAAAATACCCGAAGAAAAAAAAATAAAAAAAAATAAAAATAATAAGCCAATAAATGTATACATTATAGAGATAAAACATATAATTCTAACAAATAACTCAAATAAGATATAAAAGATAACTTACCTACAGATGCTACGCCACACAGAAAATAGATTTGTATTGCGGTAAAAGTGACATTTATCTTTTAAGGCTCTATAGTTGCACCCAAATTCAAAGCATTGAGACATTTTTTATTCTTAAATTAATATTAAAAAATAATAAAATAGCACTGATAAAACCCACTTGTATATTGTTAGTTATGAGCCAGTGCAGATTAGCATAACAACACACTTTTTTTTTTACGTAAGTGACGTCATACTTCCCCAGCGTATGAGCATGATTGAGTAACTGTTAAAGTTATTTCAGGGATAGAGATATCTTGGATGTACATAAGGCTTTGAATTACCACTGTAATAATATCTGCTAAACTAAATCTAATCTCGCTGAACTAATCCAGTGTTGTTCTGTTAGTAGAGAAACATAAGTGAACACACTTTTATCCATAAGGCACTAATTTATTTATTGTTTTATGAAGGTGTCAGACAACTAGAAGATTTACCTAATAGCCCAGTCACTTTAGACAAAATATGGATGATATTTCGGAATAAATCCCACCAAGCTAAATTTTGGTATACACCCTCGTTTTGGCATCAGAAATAACCGCTCAAAAGTCTAGCTCGAACCTTACAAAATGGCGGCCAAAAGGTAAAAAAAAAAAGTTTTTCTTATATATATCGGAATACATTAATCCTACGACAAAAATAGTTCTGTACCAAAATGAAGAAAATTAAATTCTCTGCAAAAAAGGTTCTTTACACTTTTTCTGTATTGTAAACGGTTTCCACATGATCACGCAGGGAAAAGGACTAATAAAAAATGAAGTAGTACTTGGGGGCAAAAGAACTCTTTTATTAGGGATTTCTGACCTTAAGCCAGAATCTATTTATTTTTCCATATATTTTTGACCCCCTCCATTTTCAAATTTTTCATTTCTCTATTTACCCCCCACTTCTTAGACTTCCCCCCCCCAAGACCACTCCCTAAGGGCCCCCCAATTTTTTTTGAAATAATAGAAAAACTGAAAAAAATTCAGTTGTTTTAATATAGCTCGTAAACTATGCGTTGTTAGATGTTAATTTTTCCTACTAATTTTTGAGTGCAATAAATTTACAACAATTTAAGTCCAACTGCAACTCCTTACGTCCAATAGTTTTCGAGATGTGGTACTTTAAAAAATGATTTTTTAAATTTTCACAAAATGAAAATTTAAGTATTGCTCTCGTTTCGGGCCGAATATCGGCATAAAACCTTTACCCTACAAGAAAAGTTATAAGAAATTAAGTTGTAGTAACTTTAATTGGCTTTTATTTAAGCTAAAAATGAAACCTGTAGGCAAAATAGTTTGGTTGCCATTGTAAAAAAACAAAAAAATGGAAAATTGTATTTTATAAGAAATGAACCTAAACCACTTTAGTCCCGCATGTGAGAGCTCCGAACGCTGGGGTACTTTTCCCTGCGTGATTACGTGGAAACCGTTAACAATACAAAAAAAGTGTATAGAACCTTTTTGTAGAGACTTTAATTTTCTTTATTTTAGTACAGAACTATTTTTGTCATAGGATTAACGTATTCCGAGATATATCGGAAAAACTGTTTTTTTGTACCTTTTGGCCGCCATTTTGTAAGGTTCCGAACGCCCAATCGAGCTAGACTT
>KZ651207.1:448863-489592 GCA_001010745.2 Gerris buenoi
TTTTGATTTGCTGGTCTTTAAATAGATATAATACAATTAATCTGTAAAAATGTTACACTTGGACGAGTCTCGAATCGCAAACTTCGTTACACGATGTTACTATATGAAAAAATTCACTCTACCGCCGCCAAAGAAGTTTCACTTCAGAATCTTTAGTGCCTCTGTAACTTTTTAAAAAAAAAAAAAAAAAAAATCCTATAGGGTAAAATTACCCTAAAGATAGGAATTTTTATATCAATAAAAAAACTAATATTTTTTTAGTGATATGAGTCAACATTCTATTGGCTATTAGAATTTAATTAATTAATTATAATTAAAATACAATTAACACCGAAGTAATTAACTGATAAGAGAAAATATCATATCAAAAATATTTTGCCAATTAGTGTGGTGCATTGCTAACTCGCGTCATTTCGCGTACTTTAATGACATGTTGCGTTTAAAACCTATTATTATCTAATTAATTTAATTGCATTCTTTTTTTGCTTCCGAGCTTTCAAGAGGTAACAGAAGCTGTTTGATCGTTCTGAAGAACAAACATATTTTTTTACATTTTATGTCTCCCAATAAAAAAATTCCATGACAGAAATCATTTTCAGACATCAAGTTTATTGGTCCTGTGTATAGCCCGAAATATTCTATGTCCAAAATTTTTGTGAACCAACATATCTTAACAACTACCATAATGCGGGGAAAACTAGCAAATCACGTTTTTACAGAGTTTTTAAGGGGTACTGCCCCCAAATGGGGGGGCGGGGAGCCAAATAGAGCTGAATGTAGAAGGTGAATGTAGTGGCTTTATTTGTCCCCTCAGAGGTTGGCCAATCTGTGTGTCACTCAATTTCCCGCGCTGTCAACTCACTAACTCTTGTTTGGGACAAACTGTAGTCCGATATTAATAAAATTTAAGATGTAGGGTATAGGTCTTAATTAGTCCCATACAAATTTCAACCTTCTACGCCCGTGGATTTTTCTTCAAAACTTATTTTTATCATCCAACCTACATCTTTAAAAGTACTCATCTGATTTTTAAATAATTTGGATGGTTTATCAGAATGTAGGTTATGTAGGTTTTTAGATGGTCACAATAATTTCAACCGTCTGAGCTAATGTAATTTTTATAAATTGATACTTTTATTCGTGCAAATAATAGATTTTTAAAAAAAGAGGGGAAAATAAAAGAAATTAGGCAATAATGAGTTGTAAAAGCATAACATCATTAAAGTGTACGCGATAGGAAGCGAGAAAGCTATGTGCCACACTTAAATAAGTGTGTAACATAGCTTCTCGCGTCTACTATTGTAGACTTCTAAGCATACCAGGTAATGAACATAGCATTCAAGGTAATGAAAGCTATGTGAATAGCAATGAATGAAATGTTTCATGTCACCGATTGCAAGCATTCTAAGGTAGAAATTCGTTTCAGATATCAGGGAAGATTTTTGTCCCCTTATCTGTGTCTGTCAGACTGTTTCTCTGTCGTTCAATCTTAAAAACTAATAGCCCCATTTAATGAAATTTGGTTAATATTTCATAATTAGCCCTTTGCTTGATCCTATATAAAGTCTCAACCTTTTGCCCATTTGTTTCTTTTCCACATGCACACAAATATATACATTTAAATATACCTATATCTTTAAAAGTATTCATTTGATATTAAAGAAATTTGAATGGTTAGTCGATAGCAGTAAATTTAATTTTAACCGCCTTACCACGTTAAATATTGCTAAATTTATATTTTTTTTCTTGAAAATAACCAAAAAATTTGGACTTATTGAAAAAAAAGGAAAAAAATGAAATTAGATAATAATGAAATTTAAAAGCAGAACATCAATAAAGTTCGCGAGTTGATGCGAGGAAGTTAATCTGTAAAAATGTTCCCGTGCCCCACTAATTGACTATTTTCTAAATCTGTCAACATTTGTTTTTTTTTGTTTTTCACATGAATAATACATTTAGCAGTATTTCAAGTGCGCAGAAGTTTGCAATTAATATGGGACCGTCCGTGCTTACTTTCTTAATACTTTCGGCAAACTATCTCAATTTCTTTAAAATCGGATAATTATCAAAGATATAGGTGTTTACTAAAAATGGGTTGTGTACATGTGGAAAAATAAACAAAATGAAATTGTTGAAATTTGTTTAAGATCAAAAATTGGTTAATTTGCATCTAAATTTCATTAAAATTAGATGAGACGTTGTTAAATTAACTTAGCGATGGTGGTTCGAAAAAATTTGAACAAAAGACTGATAAGACTCTACACCAACGGCACTTCTTTAGATTGTTACTTCCCTTATAAAAAAACAAAAACAGAAGGGGGTAACAATCTGAAGAAGGTGAACGCAATGTTCTTCTTTAGACTGTTACTCCCTTAACAATAGCAGAAGCATGATATTCCTTTGTCCCAAAGTACACTGGACTGAAAATGAACATCCCTTTGTCTTAATAGTTATTTTGATAAAGTAATTTATATTCTAAGAAAACAAAGGGGAGTAACAATCTAATGAAGTACCGACCAAAAATACCCCTGATGTCAGAAACGGATTTCTGTTCGCAATTTTTGAATTTGGAGACATCAAAAAATTGTTCTTCATAACGATCACATGGTTTACATTACCTTAAGTAAGCTTGGAAGCAATAATTTACAAGAGAAATGTTTAATTCTTCGCTGTAAACATATAATTATTGACAAATAAAATAAAATTATTCAAAGAAACAAATTACAGATAGGTGTTTATCATGTGTGATATCGGAGAGAATGGTTGTATCTAAGACATAATTAGGTCTAGTTATTTATTAGGAGAACTTGCGTGCAGTAAAAACTAGTTGACAATTTAAATACACGCACGCTACGGGGTATATAATAATAGGGTATAAGACCTTTTAAGTAATCATGTTTGATTAAAATTCCGCAGAAATTAAATGTCTATGTTGTATAAAATATCATTAGCCGTTTTATTCTAAGTATTTTATTATTATAATGTATTATTTTTTTATTGTTAGTACGTAAGTTGAGGTCATTAACATGCTATAAAGCTTTAATAGCTTTAAAGCAATTGCTTTTACTTGATATAGATAATAAATAAAAGATGCATTCAACATAACAGATTTTATCAAAATATACAGCATATGAAAAAAATTCCTAAAAAAACAAAACTGCTTATTTAGTCTAATCTAGAATGACTTCAATAATTTGTATGGTCACTTGAAGCTGCAGTGTAGCCACTTACTCCGCTGTCGTTTTATTTATTTTATTTTTCTTTATTGAAGATCTACTATTCATTGAACTTATTTAACGGAATAAACAAAAATATAAATAAATTATCTTATCTACGATTGATTGAAAGAACTTCATGAAGTTCTTGAAGATGAACATTTTAGTATTTAGCTTACGTAGGAAGGCAGTTGGCATCCAATCATTGAAGTTATCTGCATGGTCAGGTCAGTAGTTGGATGGGAGACGACCCCCCACCAACCACAGCTCTGGGTTCGACTCCTGGATTGGGCCCCCCTCAATGTTCACCCAGCATTGTTAAACAATCTTCTGATAAAGGTTCGATTCCCAATTTGGGCCCCCCTCAATGTTCACTCAGCAATGTTAAACAATCTGCTGATAAAGGTTCGACTCCCGATTTGGGCCCCCTCAATGTTCACCTAGCATTGTTAAACAATCTGCTGATAAAGTTTCGATTCCCGGATTGGGTCCCCCTCAATGTTCACCCAGCAATGTTAAACAATCTGCTGATATAGGTTCGATTCCCGGATTGGGCCCCCCTCAATGTTCCCCCAGCAATGTTAAACAATCTGCTGATAAAGGTTCGATTCCCGGATTGGGCCCCCTCAATGTTCACCCAGCATTGTTAAACAGCTGGTTAAACATAACAGCATTGTTAAATGGCCTGGATGCTGGATGGGGTGTCCAGACACAGAATTAAAATCATAAGTAGGAAGGAAAAGACCAAAACGATTTTTAGGTTGTTGACTGAATTGATTGTTGACTAAACAAAAGAATGAAATTTATTTTGATAACTTGTCAAAAAAAATATTTACAGTAACTTAATAAAACAAAATAAATACAAATAAAAAATATAAAATCAATTCCCTACAGCCCCGACAAATACCATATTTACAGTCAGATTATCTAAAGTTTTGACTTTTAACACTCAGATTGGCCAACTTAAATGATGAAACAAATAAAGCCACTAGGCCTGTAGGAGGGGTGGAGCCGGTGATATTTTTATTTGCCTAGTTGGCCCGACCTTCTAGAATTCAAAATCCTGACTTCTCATTGGCTCCCCACGGATTTTCCCATGCTGTCAAATGTCAAAACTTTAGATAATCTGACTGTAACATTGATATAAATTACACATATACATTAATGTAGCATAGTATCAATGGAAGAACCAAACAAGTTAAAGAACCAAATCAGTAGTTACGTATCTCCCTTCATTCATCTTTAAATTACTGAATAATCTCTTCTGATCATGCCCTTTAGCGTATTCATAGCAAATAAGGTGTATGACCTTGAAAAATATTATCTACACCTTTAAATTATTAAAATTATTCAACAATTTAAAAATAATCTTTAGATGTGAACACGATTTGAACGGAGCCGAAAGAAATGACTATTGAAATAATTGGATGAGACCATCTGAATAAACAGAAGCTAATATGGCAATGACTGTCTGTTAGTAAATAATCATTAAACACACAGCATTTTACTAATCAAAGTATTTCAGAGACATATTTGACATTTTTAAATTTATTATCAACATAATGATAAGATAGAAATAAACAAGCTTTAAAAATAGCAAAAGCGCAATAAACATTATAATTACCTGTACTTAGTTCTAACTTATTTACTTCTATACCAGCGTATCCTTGTAGACTTTAAATGTCTCATTATCTACTCGAATCTCTCACTTTATGCCTTAATGATCTTTTTCAGTGTATCTCATTCTTCCTCTGGTTTTATCTCTTATTTCCTTCCTTAAAACTCTTTTTCTGTATTAGCATGATTAATTTGTGACGATATTAACCCTTTTTACTATAAACAACAAGCTTCGTATTTTATAAAGTAGTCCTAAAACCAGCTTGGACCTACGGTCTGGAAGTGTAGGACAGCACCAAGCCTTCTAATTCCTATCGTCTCCAAATCCTGCAGTAAAAAATCCTTAGAAAAATAACCAATGCACTTTTCTATGTTTCTAACCTTACTCTCCATCTCCATGAAGATCTGAATGTACCTTTGCCCGAAATCTAATCATATCCCGATATAGAAAATTCCATGAATCCATAACCCACTATCCAAATCCTCTGGAACAACTCCTGTCCTCTCAGTTTATCCCAACCAACCCACCAAGACGTTTGAAGAGGAGGTGCTCTTGGCCAGGGGTTCCCAAACTTTTTTGTTGGCGTACCACTTAATATGTCTTAAATTTTTCATGTACCACTGATGTTTTACAGGACTATCCAGGACTTTTTTTTACAGAAGAAAGGGGGTCCGGGGGCCTTCCCCCACAAAAATTTTGAGTTTTAAATGTTCAAAAATGTATAGTCCAGGAGATAGCGTGCATAAAAGTGTATGACTAACATCAATCTAGAATTTTGTATACAAGTAAATCTTTTAGCGCCTTTTAAGAATATGTGGTCGGCTAAGTTCGTCTGCGGGACATAGCTTTGCAATAGGCATTTAAAAAAAAAAATTGGTGGAGAGTGGCCATGTCCCGCCAATTATGGCGGACAGTATGATTTTCATGATCCTCAGTACTGAATTAGTTAGTAGACCGAAAATCAAGTTGATGTTATTTTCACACTTGATAGTTAAGTTATTCAAATATTTTTAAAAATCAACGTTGTCACCTGTCAAGGGACAAACTAAGATCAACTTTATTTTTAGTCTACTAACTAATTCTGTACTCAGGATCATGAAAATCACATTGTCCACCATCATTGGTGAGACATGGCCGCTCTCCACCGGTTTGTTTTTTTCAAACGCCTATTGCCAAGCTATGTCCCGCAGACGAACTTAGCCAACCATATATTCTTAAAAGGCGCTAAAAGATTGACTTGTATACAAAATTCTAGCTTGATGTTAGTCAGACACTTTTTTGCACGCTATCTCCTGGACTAGTAGGGTATCACATTAAAAAAAAAAAAACATACTAAAAGAATACGTCATAATAAACGAATAAACAATATGGTTAGGCAAGTTAATTGCATGGATGTGTTTGCAATAATTGGCTAAAACAATTTCTGGAGTGATGGGGCTGAGTTTTAAACACATCATCCTCAACGCAGGACAGTTTGTGTCTATACTTGGTTTTGAGGTATATAAGGGATGAATACACTCCTAACAACCGCAAAAATTTATTTATGCGGCGCGTACCACTGGACCCGATCCCGCGTACCATCAGTGGTACGCGTACCACAGTTTGGAAAACCACTGCTCTAGGCCACCTCTTACCATCTCTTTGTTTTGATTTGCTGGTCTTTAAATAGATAAAAACAATTAATCTGTAAAAATATTACTCTTGGGCGAGTCTCGAATCGCAAAATTCGTTGCACGATTTCACTACATGAAAAAATTCACTCTACCCCCGCCAAAGAAGTTTCACTTCAAAAATTATACCTCTTTATAAGACGAAAATTTTGATAGAATTTCATTTTGAAATGAGTAGCCATTTTGAAAATATCGACTTTTGAACATTTATGAATAGTAGGGAATTGACAAGGTGTTCAAGTTATGTTGTAATGGCTTAAATTTTTAAACTATTACATTATAATTATAATTTGCATTCATATTTTAAAAACCAATTGTGGTACATATATGAAACCAGATAGCTTATAATATATTTGTACACAGGGCAAAGGCCCATCTCTTGCATGTAATACCCCCACGTGACGCATTACCTTTAAAATGAATAGTCAACACCCAGTTTTTGCACCAATTATACCTCTTTATAAGACAAGAATTTCTACAGTATTTCGTTTCACCTGTTATTCTCAAGCTTACAACAATAATACTTTATTTAGAAAACCAACATTGTAACAATAAAAAACAACCAGCATAATCTGACGCCATGCCATTTTGGTAATATCCAATTTTTGAACTTTCAAACTTTGACGCTAAATCATTGCGGTAGCATTTCTCCAATTGAGCTGAAACTTGCATCAATTATACCTTTCTATGTAAGATAAATAATAACTTTATCTTTTAATTGAGATGAGCGAAGCGAAGCGCTTATACTACACTTTGCATTTGGTTGGACACATACTCGTCCTGAACCAATCCACACAAACCGACACGATCATAGAGACCGTGACCAACCACAGGAAGGTATAAATCCGAAATGGTCATAATTGGTTAACAGGGGTACAGTGTACAAAAGTTAAAATAGTATATTATGCCCTTCATGATTCATGTCGTTGGAAAGCTACAGTTGTTGTTATGTTCACGTTTGTCATATTTTTATTTAAGAGGGGGTGAAAATAGAAAAACAGAAAAAAATGCTTTTTAATTAAAAATTTTACATATTACTATTTTTGATCCGATTTTAGCTGTTTATAAATAAAAATGTTTATTGTAAACTATCATCAGCTGTTTAATGACTAATTGACTGTCAATTATGCACGCTCAGCTCAAAATTGCAAGCAGGCAACTGCAAATTGCACACCTAGTTAATATATGCCACCATTTTGGAAATAATTTGATAAGGTAAATTTCCAAGACGTCCCGCGTCCGATTTTTTCGGTTTCTATTTCTCACTCTTTTTCTGTATAAACTTTCTTTTTTGCTTCTCTTTCTTTATCTGTCTCTAACTCTTTCTCGTTTTTATAAATTGCATTATAAAACGTACATTACTAATAGTTCATAGTAAATCATTGTTGACATCGACATTGGCTACCAAGTCAGTGTCAGTAAGATTTACAACTTACCTTTAGTAATGCATTCATTATTGTCTTAATAATATCACCTTTAAGATTAAAATATTAAAAGCATTCACTTAGGAAACCTATAAACATAATAATTTACAGTAGATAAGCTGCATACGTATATTCTATATAAACTATTTTAGTTGCAACTTGTGCCTTTGCCTCTATCTAGCGAGCTAGAAGGACAACTACATATAACATAATTGCTAATTTTCGGCTAGATACATTTTAGCAATTGATTCCCTTCAATAAGTTCCTTTAAACATAATAATTTAAAGTAGATAAGCTACATACGTATATTCTACAAAAACTATTTTAGTTGACACTTTTGCTGTCATCTAGCGAACTAGAAGGTGAACTATAACTATAAATTTTCGGCTAAATACGTTTCAATAATTAACTTCCCTTCAATATTCAATTATTGTGTTATTATTAAAACATCTGAATAATTTTACTCATTCATTTATTTAATAACCCTTTTAATTTATAATCGGACTTAATAAATCTGACCAGTGAAACGTTTAACTACTTACTTACAAAAGCGTGTAGTCTTTTGACTAGGCCGAAAACAGAAAAATTCAACCCTTACTCAGTATTTTAGTTTTAAAATTTATACCTAAAGAGATGCCCAAGAATGGAAATATGTCTTAAAATTTGTGAAATACTCCCCTCTTAATCCAAAATTTTAGGGGGGGGGGGACAAGCATTAGAGATAAACTAACATCATTTTTTAATATATTAGAGATGGAACAAAAGAACTTTAAATTTATGATTATGCAATATCGACAACGGTGCACGAGGCACGAATATTTAAACATGCTAGTGTACTGTACATAATCTCTTACTCATTAAAAACTGGACATTTTTACATGCTCTTATCTAATCTTTTTGTTTAGCAACATTTTGATAATGTGACCAATCAGTGTTGTAAAGTTTAAAGTTAAAAATATAACCCAAACGTTTAAGTAGTCATCATCTAGCACATGATATTTATTATTGATATTAGAAATAATCCTTTACGTGGCAACGTTTCAGCATCACCTGTTATTCTCAAGCTTACAACAATAATACTTTATTTAGAAAACCAACATTGTAACAATAAAAAACAACCAGCATAATCTTATTGATTAATACTTTATTTAGAAAACCAACATCGTAACAATAAGAACAACCAGCACAATATTACCGATGTTTAAAAATACTTTCTTAATGCTATTGTGAGAATCTTTATTGGGAATAAAAATGTAAAATTTATAAACAAAATATTGTTCCACCATTAAATTAATACATATAAGATCGGAATTCTCCTCACAAGTTATCCTTATTGCAGAATAGACCTAAAAATGTTTGGACATAGATTTCATAAAGAATAATACTACTCAGCGATGTCGGATTCCTATTGTCCTGGTCTTCCTCAATAAAACATCAAATGAATAAATGATGACTAGTAGCTTAAATTAGATTTGACGTAACAATGAATCATCATTTTATAGGTTGATGCAAATAATACCAGATGGGTTGATTTGCAGTGGGTAATAAATAATAAATGATTATTGAATCATAATTGGTAAATTACACGCTTACTAAAACCATAAAAAACAATTGTAAAAATAAATTCGATTGTGTAGAGGTCGCCAACCTTTTTTTTGTTGAATGGCCGGATCAGAAAGAATGTGTGGTCTAAGGGCGAGGTAGTCCGGATGAATTAAGCAAAATAACAATAGAGAAATGTCAACTTATCCTAACAAAAACACATATAAAAAAATAATCCAAGTCTCGCGTAAACCCCTGTGAGATCATAAGTTTAGCCAAGTCTTCCTCTGTCAAAGTAAGTTCTACTAGGTCTAATTTATCCAATACAAGTAAGTAATATTGTTTGTGTGTCCCTTCTCTCTATTCTCTATCCCTCACCAACTCAAACTCTTAACCACCTCTATCCAAATCACTTTACATGTTTAAATTTAAAAACATTTTCTGACTTGGCAATTACGTTGCACGAGAATACAAAGTTGTATACGACACTGCATAACTTTTTTTTTAATGTTCTAAATATAAACCATAGGGAATGAATATAAATTAAATAACTGTAAACTGTTTAACATCTTTGAGCTGCGTAATTGCCAAGTTCAGACTACATATACAATGTATTTTAAGAAAAGCGCAAATAATTACATTATCTAAGTGGTAGTTTTAGTGGCTGTTTTAGGCTGGTAGAAAATTGTTCATACACCTTTCAAGCAGGGCCAGCTCTTGAATTTCTGAGTTATGGTCTATAGTGCTTGATTAGATAGTCCATCAAAGGTCCATACAAAGAGAGAGAGAGAGAGAGAGAGAGAGAGAGAGAGAGAGAGAGAGAGAGAGAGAGAGAGAGAGAGAGAGAGAGAGAGAGAGAGAGAGAGAGAGAGAGNAGAGAGAGAGAGAGAGAGAGAGAGAGAGAGAGAGAGAGAGAGAGTAACTGTTTAGTGCGGCATAATTGGACCATTTTTTTTCGACGTCCACGTCCAACTTTTAGCGTTACCTTAAGCGCAGCGTTGAGAATTTTATATGCTTGATTTGAGAAGACATCTGATTGCTCTCTACAGGGATTGGCCTCAAAAGGGTGGGGCTACTTACCATACTTAATGAGAACCCATGGCTTTTTTAAGGAATTATTTTCCAGGGCATCTCATATCTTTGCTTGGAGAAGTGGAGTGGCCTCTCGATCACCGTATCTTTCAGTGTGTGATTGTTGCTTATTGCTTGTGGGTATACCCAAAAGCTCAGGCTTACATTGAAAACCCTCTGAAGCTATACGGGGAATCCATAACTCAAGAAATCTGAGTTCTGAGCGCTAAGCTTGAAATGAGGATTATTTCTCAAACTGCCTGAAATCATTACTGAAACCACCGCACTTGGATGATACCATTTGCACAGAACAACTGCAAATGGCCAATTTAAATAAGAATGACTCACGAACCCTATTTAATCTAATCTATTTGCCATTTTGTTCCAGATGATACGCCGCTGCCAAGAATGCGAGACGACTTTACCAATACATCGCCTAAGCCTCATAACAGGTTTCCTCATACGCAGACCGAGACACCTTTATCATTCGGCTCAAACGACTTTATATGTAAGTACAGTAGTCGCCGCTTAATGTGATCACTTTGGGACCAAGGCCTAGTGATCACATTAACCGACTGATAATAATAAGCAAAATCTCATAAGTTAAGCTTTCATTATGTTTTTATTGGATCAAAATATAAATATAAATAGATAACACTGGAAAATTCCGATATTCCCGCCAACAGCCATAGCCACGGAAGCGGATTGGGGAAAAAATAAAATAATAAGCAAAAAGCACTACCGGTGGCAGTAAAAATAAAAAAAAAAACTGTTTATTACGTATACATAAAAAATAATCAAATTCAATCTCCTTACATTCTTTTCTCAGAAACAGAAACCATACTTTTAGGGCACACTCAACATCTTCTTCTTGTCCTCTCCGTTTTCTTTTGCGAATTTGGTTCTCATTCTTTAACGAGACAAATCCTTCTGTTGTTTTAGAAGTTTATTCAGCAATGGCTGAGAAAGTTTCCAATTTAATTGCGGCTTTCCGCTGGCTCATAACTTCTCCTACGAACTGAGATCACGAGGTTTTGAAGAACTCATTCTTTGTTTAAACACTTTTTATAACATAACTAATCGACTTTGAACTTGAATAAAAATGTAATGTTAGTTTGACTAAAGAGTTCTCAGAAACGATTAAAAGACAAAAAATCTTTAAAAAAAACTGATCTCTGTCTATGTGAATGTAGAAATAAGGGAGAAATGGATGTTTTTCGTTGTTCTATGTCTATGTAGTGATATAGACATAAACGAAGGGAAAGGTGGCGTGAAGTATAATTTCTGAGAATAGTGGGTGTTTAGATGAAATTCTTCTCGGTTTGCCGCAGCTGTAGTCATTTCCCCGAAAATTATATAAAAAAAATCAACGATTTCGACTTGACTTTGATCACAATAAACGAAATACAGATAACAATAAGCGGATAATTTATAATGCATTGGTATTGGCTGGGCCCGTTCCAAGCCATTTTGATCACACTAAGCGGTTGATAACATTAACCGTGATCACATTAAGCGGTGACTACTGTATAATAAATTAACCTATGTTATTATAATATTATAGTTCATACTATAAAAACAAATTATATTTGTTTAAACAACTACTATCACCTACACTAATATTATACTTCTTAGCACAATTTATTTGCCTCTATTATTGGTAAAGATAACTTTTATCCAAGATTTTATATTTTTAAACACTGTATGTAAATTGCAACTTTAGTACCAAAAATAGACCTGAACATTTTTTGTTCTTCAGACCGATCACAAGCTTCCGTTACCTTCGGTAAGCTCGGAAGCAATAAAATTAATTTGTGCGCATTGTGTCAGAAATATGTAGTTTATTTTTTAATGAAATAAAAAGGTTATCGATTAAACATCAAACATTTGAAACGTGAGATACATCCTTGAGGAAGCGGCCTTCATCTGAAATCCTATAGTATTAAGATCATTAAGATCCATAAATTTGCACGAGATTATAATTTAGTTTTGTGGTATTCTTCCTCAAATATATTATTTATCTCGTAAAGAGATTAAATTGACAATATATTATAATAAATTCACTCTATATATCCTCTTCTTTGAATACGTCAAACTAATAACAATGATTAAATAAAGATGCTTTATAATATATTCAACTGAAGATCGTGCATTTTGAACTATGTAGAAGGAGAATGCAGTTTTGTTGTTCTTTAGTTTGTTGTAGTGTTAGTGACACGTGTCAAAGTGATGTTATTAAAAAAACATAACAGGTTTTTAATCTTTTACTATTAATTATTATTATATCATCTGTAAAAACATTAATAGATTAAATCTTAAAAAAAAACAATTATTACAGACTAACTTTATTAAATTATTTAACTCATAAAATTTATTATTAAACTTTAGAACTTAATACTTCTTTTGAGTAGAGCTGGTTATAAAAGAAATATAACCAATCCTAGTTTTTACAAAAGGTAAGAAATATTATAAATTAATATGTTTTGAAGCACACGAAGCAATAAAATGTCACATTTACACAGCTAAACACACAATTTTCAGTTGCTTTGGCTATAAAATCGTACAAAATTAAGTCACATCGAGAAAGGTAGTGTTGCAGCTTGCTGTTTTTTTTTTTGTTTTTTTTTTGAGAAAATGGAAGAAAATATTGGGTACATCTTATAAGCCAAACGGCAACCAAGGGACAAACAGACAGGGGACAATATACTTTTTTGCAACAATATAAGTGCAAAGGTAAATTAATTTAAATGCTGGTAAACCGGCCTAAGCTATGGAGGAAACAAAAGGGAATTTTCTCAAAATTTATCTCGATTTAACTCCATACCCTTTTAATTTTTCAAGTACTAAAACTTCGTACTTATCACTTTTCGAGTACTATCAAATGAGTGTCTGGAGTATTGATTAACTACTTAAAATAAATAGTCCAAGGATTGATGATATGGAAACACGAAATGGAGACTCTATACCACCTGAAGAACGTTTATCTGATGCAACAAGGTAAATTTACTGCATAATAACAGCTACAGGTGCTCGCAAGGTCATTTCTTTCACTGATTCCCATTTCTACTCATGACTGTCCTAGAAAATAGAGCATGTTGTGGCACTTCTTTAGATTGTTACTCCCTTTATAAAAAAACAGAGGGGAGTAACAATTTAAAGAAGGTGTACAGAATTTACTTTTTTAGACTGCTACTCCCTTAAAAAAAAAGTGTGGTATTCCTTTGTCTGAAAGTACATTGACTATACATCCTTTGTCGTAATAATTATTTAGTCAAAATAATTTGACATATAAAAAAACATAGGAGAGTTACAATCTAAAGAAGTACACATGCTGCACCTATTTCGTTACTGAATATTTTTAATAGATTGTAGAACGATTCTCAATGAATACAGCGTGTTTCATTTGCGCGATCAAAATGAAAATCTCTTGTGCTCTCACTATCGATATTTTCGATAACAAATCTGAATAAACATAATAATAAATAGTTTAGGTTTTGTTTTGAAGTTCAGTTTACAAAATTTAACAGTTAAATTTAAAAGTATAATAATGTGCTTGATTTTACTCATGTTGGAGCTAGCCGACTACTTTAAATTTAGCATATGGACGGATATATTAAACAAATCTCCCTACTTAAATAAAACGGTTTCCTCAATCTAAAGTACAACGTTATCTTAAGCTACTTTAGATTCGCGTTCCAGGTATCAAATATGGAATTCATCACAATTTTTATTCAAATCAGATTAAACAGTATAATATAACTAATTTTAAATTAAATAGATTTTTTTTTTTTTTTAATTAATTTTTTGAGTTGACAATTGTTTAAGAAAGTTGTTGACAGCCCTACACAAAATTATAATGTTATACTAAATACTCGATTAGATTACAAATCTATTTTTTTTTTCATTTTAATTAAGCCTTATTAAGCCTATATGCTCGATTTAAGAGGGGCAATTTTAAAAATGATGGACTATTGACTGCCTATAACTCGGATGCTAAAATAGATAAAAAAAAAACACACAATATAGAATAATATAAAATACATAGATTTAATTTTTAATTGCCTTTTTATCTTGCAATTGAGACATTTAAATGTATGCAAGTTTTATAAAGAGTAGAAGAAATTAGCTTTCCCCAAAATTTGACCAAGCCAAATAATCACCTAGCCAAGTTTTCATCGCATAAGTAAAAAAATTAATATGAAATACCATTTTTGAAAACTGGTTCTATTTTCAAATTTTGTTTCTGTGCAAAATTTAGGGAAGAATGAATGACGGGAAGTGGTTCTAAATTGGGGTAACGGAAATGTGCGATGAAACTTACAAAGCAAAGTAATATAAGACCAGTAAAAACAAAAGCAAATGAGCTACTGTTGTTAAGGTCTCCCCGATAAGTATAATAATATAATGAATAATCAGTTGTCCATTTCCTGAAGCTTAAACAGCCAACTTAAACAGAAAAGTTGTAGCTAAGCACTAAAATAATACGAATACGAAGTTTCGCTGAAAAAATCGAATCTTGAAATTTTACTATATTTGAGTATGAACTCATTGTAAAAAATTCTTGAGTGCAACAAACATTCAAAACAATCATGTAATGTTTTTAAATGTATTTCCAATTGTTTTTATGTTTGTTGCACTCTTGATACTTGAGATAAGAATACTTGAATATTTTAGATAAGATACTTGAGATAAGAAGAAGAAGAAGAGAGGAAGAGCTCATACTCTAATGTAGTAAAATTTCAAGATAAGATTTTTTCAGCGAAACTTCGTATTCGTATTATTTTAGTGCTTAGCTACAACTTTTCTTAATATTTTTTTGCTCTATCTTCAACGCTAATATGACTTTACTAGAAACTCTAGGTTTCATTTCCATCATAGTTGGCCAGATTTCGACTCCAACAAAAATTCTTTCATACAAAAATATTAGTCTTAATGGCCACTATCACTGATAAAAATTTAATAATAATTGCGTAACTAATGAACAATTTATTTGGGTGTCTTCATGTAAAGTGAAACACACTGTAGGTAGAGTTTATTGTACAAATAAAGGAAAAATTAAAAAATCCGAAAAAATCTGGTTATTTATCCCTTTTAGGGCTAATAGAAAAACTGCCTATTCAAAATATTGAGGGTATATATTATTTTGACTACTATATATTATTTGTACCCCTCTGTATTAAAATTTCAAAATCTAAAATTAAGACATTAAATTTCCTATTGCTTTGTTGTAAAGTTTCATTTTGATCGGAATCAAACTGTAGATTTGAATAAAAGACAAAAATACATTCACACACGGACACTTCTTTACATAAAGTAAGTTCCTAAATATCATATCTTAAAATCAACACGTCCGATTTTAATGAAATTTGTAGTTAAAGAACTAGTCATCGTTCAAAACTGTGTCATAATCGGTAAAGTATAAAACGAAAAATGGAAATAAAATTTTTCTCACTTCATCAGATCATAGTGGTAATCAATGTAATTTTCAACCACCAAAGCAAAAACTGTACTACCAACCGTTTTCATTTGCAAATGACGCTCTTTAGGTTTTTCTCTCTCCAAAATTGCTATCAGTCACCGATCTTTTAGATTTGTTACTTCTTGCCACAATCTCATAACTGTTGAAACCGGTTACACCATTCCATCTTTCCCTCTTCTCTAGCCAACTCTGAATGTGCTCAAGCAACTTGTCAAAAGAATTCTGTCGTAAAAATACTTCAGATGTTCTATAAGTCTCACTTATTCAAGTAGAAGGATGGTTATCATATCACTGACGGCAAATGAATAAATAGTGGATGAAATTACTGCTGTATGGGAGATAAATTAGCTTTAGGCTATGGATTTGTTGTTCGTCCAATTTATCACAAGATCAAGCCACTTGGACAAGGAGTCATTTGACTTTAGACTATTACAATAGTTGCACTTTAGACAATTGCAATAGGCTATTATTTACAAAAGCTGCTAGAAGTACTCAAGTTGAGCACTTTTAAACTGACACATAGCTTGAACAACGCTTAAATTTCTAATCCACCTCTAGTTTTTCTGCAGGTTATCAATGAATATACTCATCTATGAATGTCGCTAGGAATATAAACAATTGGGCTTTCCCAAAGAAGAACTCTGATATTATTGGTTCTCTTTCCTATAAATATTCTATATTCTCATGTTTCCTAACCAAAAACGGAAATTTGCAAACCAGTTACTTTTTAAAACTTATTATTTCCTAAACCTTGCAATGTGATTAAATAGGTGTATGTGCTTTGAATCGACGAATTAAGGCCGGGCCACACCTTTCCGCACCGTGCCCGCACCGTATGACGGCCGTGTGTTGGACAACTAAGGAAATGTCAAAAAGTAAACAAAACAAATAAAATGTCGGTGCGGAGAGGTGTCATCTCTTGGGTATTGTTTATGATTTTGTTATATTATAGCAGCAAAAATATTTAATTGATGGGCTGTAATTTTTACCAAACAATGCTACATATTTTAAATGTTGCAAAACAAACCGATGTATAACATCGGAGTAGGCTTCTACCAATATCTACAAAAATAGCGGTAACTCTAGGAATCTTTTATTTCATATTAGAATCCGATAGGATGCGGTGACATCGATCATATGACCAATTCACACTTATTAATTTTCTTTTTTACTGTTTCCCTCTTCTTTAGTTTAAATTTTCCTTATTTTCTTTATTAACCATTTTTCTTTTCACATAATTTTTTCTTTTAAATTCATTTGGCCCTTGGAGGCAAAGTACAATAAAAAATTATATTTTGTTTCTTGTGGAATAATTGTACCTGGGTTTTGCCTAGTTTCTATCGTGGTTTGGTACTATAAATCCCCACTAGAAGTGGCGCTGTCTACTCCTCACACCTTTAGTGCACTTCGATACTTCGCCATTGCCTCTTAGTTCCAAAGCCCTAGATTTTCTAGGTTATCAAATTTTTTCAACCTACTTTGTTTTCTGCGCCTAGCTGCTTAGAAACGTTCCTGACCTACGCCAACGCTTTCGCCGTAGTATCGTCGATATCTCCACGTATATTTCGTCACACGAGACGAAATTCAACCAATTATCAAGTAAATATCAACTATTCATAATCCACCCATCACCGCCATTAAGACAATTATATCAATTAACGTTATTTAATGCAACTAACTATTTATTACAGCATTTCTTTCTATTTAGAAGTATACTTATTTACTCCCTACTAATGGTAGGTTTCCCAAAATATACTTCTTAGTCATTATCATTCTATAATCAGCCTCAGTCTTTAAATTAATTCCAAGGTCAAAAGCGAATCTAAACGCACGTTTGACTTCAAAACTTCTCAGAGGCAAATATATTTGTCGTTATACTTCCCATTGATATGCATTCTTTCTCAAGGCTATTTTTTTTTTTTTTGAAGTGACGGTTCCCTTTCTCATATACATATATATTGTACATATATTGTACATATATATTGTATAACTTTATTATACAAGTTTCATCAGAAAAGGCGAGTTTCAATCAGAGTTTATCGTGGCAGTGTTGGAGAGTATAAATGTGGTAAAGGAAGAGTTATTGTAGAACTCACTCAGAGGTTTAAATCTGTAGAAGTATGAAAATCGGAGTCAGATTTAAACCTCTGTCTCAACTTCAACTTATACACTAGGTTTTTTGTTTGAAAAACATTTTTGCGGTAGTGGAGTCCATAATCGTTGAATAATACAAGATAGATTAGAATAGCCGCTCAGATAAATACTCATAAGAGTAGTATATCCTATTGTAATGGTACCTGAGGTAGCAAAATCGCACGAAAAGCCGCTGGACTTTCTCAATTTGATCTGAACGGATCAAAGCAAGATTGCTCCAGACCGGTACAGCATATTCCAGGAGAGACATGACAAGGGAAATATATAGGCTATGGAAACATTTAAGAGAAAGATGATAACTGATTTTCCGGATAAGACCTAGGCGCTTAAAAGCTTTAGCCACGATAGAGTCGATATACAGATCGAATTGAATTTGAAGAAAATTACTAGAGGAAAGAGAATCATATTTAGAAAATATTTTTAGATCATCAGCAAATAGAAAGAAAGGACATTTTATAGATTGTGAAAGATCATTGATAAAAATAAGAAATAATAAAGGCCCAAGGATTGAGCCTTAATGCACTCCGGAGGATGCGTGATAAGGATTAGAAAGATGATTGCAAATTTTAACTTGGCAAGTTCTATTGGAGAGGTAACTATTAAAGAAGGAAACAAGAGAAGGTGATAATGAAAGGGATTTAAGTTTTTCAATGAGAATTGAGTGGTCAACAAGGTCAAACGCCTTGCTGAAATCGAAGAAAACGGCATCTACCTGAAAACCTCGGGATATGAGTGGCCCTAAATACGAGAAAAAAGAAACTAAGTTGGTAGTAGTAGACTTTTTAGGAACAAAGCCATGTTGCCGGTTGGTAAGAAGAGGGTAAATAAATGGGGATAAGTGAAAGTGAAGAGTACGCTCAAATACTTTTGAAAAAACATTACAAATAGAAATAGGTCGGTAATTTAGAACATTAGAAGCGTCACCTGATTTAAATACTGGAATGATAAGAGCCTGGTTCCAGAGTAAGGGAAAAGTAGATGTTAGAAGACAAGCATTAAAAACTGAAGCCAAAACAGGGGCAAATAAGGGAGCATATTTTTTTATCAAAAAACTAGGTATCTTATCAGTACCTGAAGAATAAGAGGATTTTAATGTAGATATAGCATCAATGACAACAGCGGAGGTGATATGTGGAATTTGGAAAAAAGGAGGTGCTTGGTTGGGATAGGGAATAGCTTGATCTGAGGTTCTAGTGTCTGAGTTAAGAAGGACGGTAGATGAGGTTGGCGGGGTCGGAAATATAGAAGCAAACTTTTTAGCAAACATCATTGACGGAACAGCTGGGTCAGACGTTAGTCCATCGGTGGTTGAGAGACTGTAGGAAGAACTCAGAGCGGTTCCTTGTAACTTCTTAACTTCCTTCCAAAACTGGCTCGGGTTGGAACGCAGTGAGTGATTGGTCTATTTCATGTCTATGACGACGGATATCCAATCTGTATATAGTTTTGTAAGATCGCTGGTAGATTCTTTGGAGGTTCCAATAAATTTGTTTCTTCGTTTTGGTAAACTTACGATGGTAGTAGATCTTTTTCTTTACACAGTTTTTTAGCTCAGCCGAAAACCAGCGAGGGTATTTGCTCTGATTTACAGTATCAACAGGAATATACTGATTAATGGCGTCGAGAACAGTATCAGTTAAGATACCAACTTTTCTATCAATCTTTTCTATCAATAGTTTCTAAAATAGCGCTATTCACCTGAAGGTTGTCAGACAGACCAACAGACAAACACGAGACCAGAAATGCTTCTTGATGTCTGAAACAGATTTATATCAAGGAATATTTTAATTTGATACCCTCAAAAAATGTCATGTAAGACAATTCTTCCTTTACCTTCATTAAGAGCAAATATTCAGAAGCAAATCATTCTTTAAATTTAATTTAAATTATTTATAGGATGCTTCAAGTATTTAAATTTTTATTAGACAATCCTGTGATAACTACCTGTGATGCCAAACATATAATATAACACCGGTTAATAATGAATTGTAATTTTATACTATCATTTATAATTAAATATTCCAAATAACAATCAATATTTATTTGATTAGTTGTTGAGTTTATAATTATTATTTTCGTGAACATATATTAATAATTCATGTTTTATTCATAAAAGAAATACTCACTAAATATATAATTGCATTAAATATGTTCATATTCAGTTATTATATGGTTTTAGTAGATATAATAGATTCTTATATTTAAAAGTAAGTGAAGAATCAAAACAGATTACGATACTTATAAGAAGAAAGTAATTGAAGCTACATAAAAAATTTTAAGGCAGAAATCCGTTTCAGACGCCAGGGAAAAGTTTTTGTTACGTGTTCGTCTGTCGGACTGTTTGTCGGTCAGTCTGTCTGCGCTCAATTTTTACAAACTAACATATCATAAAAACTACACGCCCAATTTTAATGAAATTTGGATGGTAGGTGATGATTAGCCTATTTTTGATCCCATGTAAGTTTCAACCTTCTGCGCCGATTTGTTTCGCTTCTACATGCGCACAAATATACATTTATTAACACCTATATCTTCGAAAGTATAGATACGTATCTGATTTGTATGAAATTTTTATAGTTAATCGAAAGTAACCCACAGATAGCCCCAGAAAGTTTAACCGTCTATGCTCTTTAACTTTTGCTAAATTGATACTTTAATTTATGTAAAAATCAAAACAATTTTGACAAANAAAAAAAAAAAAAAAAAAAACATGGAGAAAACAATGAACGATAATGTCTTGCTAAAGCATAAAATCAATAAAGTATGTGATAGGATATGAGGAAGCTAAGTGCCTCACCAATTGGCAGTCTATTTTGCGTATGTTGTCTTAAAGTGGCAACATAACGTACTTATGTATTCTGTTTTATGTTTGTTCCCTTAGGAAGAAAATAAAATGAAAAATTGGTTAGAAAATCTACCGTTTATGTTGTTTTTATATTCCTATTTATTTTTCTTAATATCAATACTTTCTTGAATTTTCCGTCATAAACTTAACCTATAATTACGATAATCACTAATATTTTAGTGCTATAAAATATACATGGTGGTTTTACAAAAATATATTGTATATATTGTGGTAAAATACTATATTAAAATATAATATAATTACTTTTTAGTCCAGTCAAACTAGACATTTTACCTAGCAAAAAGTCGAGTAGTTTTGTTACGGCATATTGAATTTGATATCGTCTTTTGGGAAATTATATCACGAAGTACATTCGTTTCTAAATTAAAGAAATTATTTTTTTAGTCAAAATAGTATTTCAATATCTCGATAGCCATTTGCAGTAGTAACCTCATATTGGTCTAGTTATAAAAAAGTTATAAAACAATCATTTTAAATTAGTTATTGGCTAATCAATAATGCTGAAAAACTAATTCATCAGAGTAAATAATGGCAAAAACAAAAAAAAAAATCAAGCATATTTTGAAATATTGAAAAATCTATCTATTTTTGAAGGGCTGTAAATGTTAAAGTATTAGTGTTAGAATGGCGATTTCTTTAAAAATAGTATAAAATGTCGCCTACTTTGTTAAATATTGGAATAATTTTTTCGATTAAACCACTCCTTCATGGTGAAAACGGGCTAAAACTGAAAAAAAGTCCAAGATTTTGTGGTTCTTTTACGCTATTTTCGCCGGCGGCGAGGTTGAAAACTTAGGCATTTCATTAATGAACCTACACCTACGACATATCAAAAAATCAAATCTACACGATCTTATACAAGCGAACCCCTCTTTTTGACGACAAATTGACTAGACTATTTTTAGTTGAAGATATTTAAGTTTGACATAACATGTTTGATAAGTATGTTTCAATATCATGAAACGATAATAAATAAATTTTAAAAGATACGACACCATGTTGGGTAATATAAGAAGTCAATATACATTTTTATTTGATTTAAAAGCACAGAAAAAGATTACTTCAAAGATAATTTTAAGAGGAGTGATTTTTATTCATACAGCAAGTTTTTATTAACTTAAATATTTTTAAAGCTGAGCAAAAACTAATAAAGTTAGGTGTCAGAGATGTGTGGGACTTCCTCATCATTCTAATGTGTGTGTACTTACTAAAACTTATTATGGCTTTTTCTGGACAAAAAATTTGTCATCTCTTTTACCAGACTACATTTATAAGTATTTCTCTTTTGTATGTATCCTCGTTCTACGTTTAGCAGAGTTTCAATGCAATTTTTGAAAATGCCATATTTGCTGCACCTTTAGACATACGTCGTTGGTGATTTAGGATAGCTTCAACCAAAATTTTTAGATAAAGTGCTATATTTGCTGCACCTTTAGACGTTAGTTGTACGAGGTTTAGGATAGTTTCAACGCAAATGTTTAGATGAAATTCCATATTTGCTGTATTAGTCATTATAGCCCAGTCAATAAAGGCCAAAAACAGACTGTTTTTGGGAAAAGCTAATTAAAGGAAAGCTGGATTTTTCCCTGATGAAGTCCCCACTCTTCCTCCTTGTGCTAAATTGTGATAAATTGATACTTTAATTCATAATAGACAGACAAAATTGATCATCTGACAGACAGAAAAGTAACCAATTTAGAAAATGTAAAGAGCGCAGATGGTTGAAATTAATTTGGGGCTATCTGCGGGCTACTTTCGACAAACCATTCAAATTTCATAATATTCATTTGAGTACTTTTGAAGATATAGGTCTAAATAAATGTATGTTTGTGTGCATGTGCTAGATAAAATAATGGGCGCAGAAGGTTGAAACTTATATGGGATCAGCAATAGGCTAAGTATGACCTACCATCCAAATTTCATTAAAATCGGAAGGATTGTTTTACGATATGTTGGTTTTCGAACTACAATATCCCAACCAAAACTCTGACCAAAACTTGAGATATGTGGTGTTAGGGTTTCACTGACACTATACTATACTATTCTATCTTCCCTATTAAAAAGATACTTCCTCTTATTCACGTGTTAAATTCAAAAGTACGACATAACATACGATTCAAAAGTACGACATAACATACGATTCAAAAGTAAGACATAACATTAATTACTAATCTGACACCTCTAATACGTTACCTTTATGTTTTGAATGATGCAATATATTTATGTTATACAAGCTTCACCTTGTACTTAGAATTCAAACGACATGAATGATAAATCTATAATCTAAATTAATGCGAGAAAACGTTTCCGACATCCTCTAATTAACTCTAGAGCAAGGTAGTCTAATATTGCACGTGCCTTTAAAAATGTACGTCCAATTTTTACGCCATATTAAGAGATATTATGTTTTAACATATATTTTTAAATTTATTAAAATAATAATGCCTATTAATACTTTTAATGACTCAAATGTAATTTTTGTTTTTAAATGTATTCACAGTCCCAAAATATTTACATGAAAAGAAAAGATGTTCGTTATAATTTAAAAACACACATTGAGTCATTATTTTGAAAATCGTAAAACATTGTTCCTAATGAGATTTATTTCTTTGAAATTTTATTGATTAACAGAACTACAAATATACATTGTTTTAAGTAATAAGGTTATTTATTATATGGCGTTTAAATGGTGGAAGTAACAAGAAGTATTCCAGTAACTACATTTCCTTAGCAGAGAATGTAGTAAAATAATTGTAATACATATCATTAACTAATGAAAAAAAGGGATTAATAATAAATTAATTGTTATAATTATATAATACTTATAAAATTAGTTAACATAAAATGAGGGAACAAGATATCTCTAGGTCTAGGCCTGCCTCTTTGAATGTCTGAAGGATTAACTGGAATGAACTGAGTGGACAGTTATACTAGAGGATTAGGTTGGGGAGGTATGGATTCATGAAATTATCTACATCGTGATTTGGTTGTTTTCGAACAAATATCACATTTAGAGCATTATGGAGAGTATAAGGTTNTTTGAAAAAAAAAAAAAAAAAATCGAGAAGAAACAAATGACTTTGGGTACTATCAGATTCAAGCAGGTGGTTAAGTTGGACATTTTAAAAGAAACAGAAAAAATACCATTCACATAATTTTTGATATAACACGGTATCGATGTATCATAAGTCCAATGAATATGACTAAGTATCTATGCAAGTATTCGATATAGAACATAAAAAAAATAATACTTTTTTTTTAAATTATTTATTTTATTTGAAAATTGTAACTTTATAATTGCATGTTATAAGCAATATTGATGCATTTGTTTACAACAACTTTAGTGACTTGTGGTAGTGAGGAACTGTCCATTAACAGTACTCTAAAAATGTAATATTAAAAATTTAATTTTAAAAATATTCAAATTGTTTTTCATAACATTTGATTAATTTCATTGATTTATTTTACTTATTTTTTTATGACCATGAAATTAAATTTTAAACATAAAATGGTATGCTTAAAAAATTATAGTTATCGTATGTATTTTCATTTTTTTAAATTCAATTAAAATCATAAAAGGTTATTTGCATTTTTTAGTTCATAATACTGCGCCTTAATCCAGTTCTTATTTTTTTGAGTTCATTGCCAAGGGGTTAAAAATTCATTGTTATAAACATACAAATTCGACCACAATTTAATTACGGATTAACTGTATTTTTTTATTGCGTGTTTTTTAAGGTTTTTATCTAGTCTAATGTGTGTCAGGTTTAATTATTTACTTTTTTAGTTTGATACCTTTTATTTCCTCGCCTTAACAGCTTCTTATCATTATAAAGATCATTATAAGTCGTGCAAGATAAATACGAGCCTCTTCCTATTGAGATAGATTATGGTTTAATTAACTAAAACACTGTTTGCGTTGTTTAAATATTTAGCATTTATTTCTTTGAACGTCGTGGTTTCTTAGGATTAAAGATATCTTTGTTTAGACACTGTGAATAACAGTAAACTTATTTTTATGGTTCTTTCTATTTCAGCCATAAGTAAACAGTATAAGCATTAATACTTATTAAACAATAATAATAAGAGGATTTGAAAGAAATAAAAACGGTTTTAAACAATTTTTTACAAAAAGAACCATATTCATCACACGAGAAGCGATGAATTTGGGAACCATGAAATCTCATGGGTTTTCAGTGGAATACACGTCACGACCAATTCGAAATCTGACGTTTCCCTTTCATTAGCAAATACATCTTCAGTGGTGTTAAATATCGTAGTGTCAACTTAAAGCAACATAAAGATAGTGATCTGCAACATAATCATTCATCTTGTCTATTAATTAACACAAACGTCAAAAATAACAATTTATATATATATATATATATATAATGGTGTGAGATGAACGAATGCAATTTAGTAATTCTTAGAAGAGCGATAAATTTAGTCTTGACTGTCAGCTTAGTGTTGTATGGGACAAAATGGCAGCTGACTACTGCTTCTTTATCTTTTATAGAAATGGTCAAAAAAGAGGGAATCATAAAAATGAGAACAAAGCATGTATTTTTTAAATACATTACGCGACCTTACATTGAGAATGAGGAACTAAAAGAAATCCTCACTTGACCTTCGCCTTTGTGTTTTTTTGATGGAACAAAAGCACGTAGCACTACATCTTTATGTTAATAATAGGAATGGTTGAAAAAGTATTAGGTATATAATCAATGAGAACAAATAATTTATGTTTTAAATAGGTATATCATGTTTATTGACAAACGGAAATAAATCCTACTTCCTCTTTCTAGTATCGTCTACTACCTTGGGTTAAATCTATAATAAGAGATTAAATCGAAACATTATAACAAAACTAAACGCAACAAGAGGTGCAACTAACTTCTACGGGTTACATAAACATTATTAAACGTTCTAACTTGAAGGAACCACAACATTCGATTCTTTATTTGACTTCCGTCCAGTCCTTCTGGCCTATGAGACCATACCATGAGAATAGCCATAGGCATCCAGGAGAATCACCACCTTAGCCAGGCTCCTGATTTCACCCCAGAATGTCCAGCCTCCTTTATCACAGTTCTTCACTGAATTATCCTTTCTCCTGCTGACACCTTATTGGTTCCACTTCAAAGCCTTCTTTTCCTACTGCTCCATCGGGTTTCCAAGTCGGGTGGCCTAGCTATCTCTATTTTCCTTCTTGGATCTGTCGAAAAATAGAGGACTGTCCGTCCAGTAAATCTCCATAATTCTCTATAAGTAAACAAAGATCAATAGTTGAGAGGTGATTTTAGCGTCATCTCGCCATTTCTTAATGTGTTAACTTCTACTGAATCCAATCCTTGTAATTTAAAACTGTCAACAAGAACTCTTTTATTAATTATGCAGGTGTTAAATGTATTTAGAAACAAATGACTCCATTCCTGTTCGTTTAATGTCTTATTGTTTCTATTTAAAGTCCTTCGCTGGAATGCAAATTAAGAAACTATCATCTGCATTTTCGATTTTGCGGCTGCCACTGATCCTTTCTTATTTCTCTACGACCTAAATTTCAAATTACAAGTCTATAACTATAATTTGAGTGCAAGAGCACCGGATAAATGTTTATCTGGCTGTTGGGTTTCAAGAAGGCGTAAATTTTCTTCAGATATTAGATTTTTATGGGGGTTTTACCGATCGTAGAATTGTAAATACACCTGTGTATGCATTTTTCCTTTTTATATTTAGCTCTCACTTATTAATAAATGTTATTTTCTTTTAGTGGTTGAAGAGGTTGGTCCAAGAAGAAAGATAAGTGTTAAGGAGAAAGTAGATTCCTTCGTACCATGGGTAGAGAAGAAGGCAAAGTCAGCTCTGACTAAGAAGGTACTTTTCAAAAGGTTACCATTTTTATCATGGGTTTCAACCTACAACGCAGAAGCTGCAGTTGGAGATTTACTAGCTGGAATTACAGTCGGTTTAACTGTTATTCCACAATCATTGGCTTATTCTAATATTGCTGGATTACCAGCTCAGGTAATAAGCATATATTTAGATGTAATTATCTCCACTGTTTTGTACAATTCTGTTCATCACGTGAGTAGAAGATAATTTACTTCACACATGAAATTTCAATTATCTAATTTTATTTCAGTATGGTTTGTACGGATCTTTCTTAGGCAGTTTAATGTACATATTTCTTGGAAGTTGCAAGGATGTACCGATGGGTCCTACTGCCATCTGTTCACTGCTAACCTATCAAACTGTCCATGGATTAGGACCACAGTACGCCATACTGTTGTGCTTCCTTAGTGGTCTTATACAACTACTTATGGGCATCGTTGGATTAGGTAATAATATATTCAATTATAATATTAATGGGTCAAAATAACTGATATGAATTATTAAAAAAAAATTAAAAAAACATGAGTTAAAAAAAGGTCCGCTGCTTTCTTGGTTTTCATCTACTTATGGCGACCTTTTAGCTAATGCCACCCACCAAAATGTAAAAATTTCATTCTAAATTAAGATACATTTATTCTAAGCATTCCTATTGAAGGCTTATGCTTTACCCCCAAGTACTTTCCATTAATTATCTGTCATTTGAGACCATCTTATTACCATTAATATCTCCCGAGAGAGTAAATAAACTTAATCCACTGAGCTAAACTTTCATTTTAGCAATCCCATTAACATGTACAACCTCATGTATTTCCTAACCTTAAAAATGCTCAAGAGCAATTTTCTTTTACGTTCATACCTTTAAACGGAATTTTTCACCAACCATTTGCTTTATTTAATCTTTGCATTTCCGAATGTAACTCGTAAACAATTTTCTTCTCCTTAATCCTATGAATTGTGAATTTTAACAATTCATCAACGTTTCCTTCAAATTTTCTTAACCTTTATACTATCATTTTTCTTACCTTTATTTCATTCGTGTATCAATGCATTAAGGTTTGCCTCAAATTCTCATAAATTTGTAAAGGTAACTCAATTTTCAGGTAAACCACCTGAAAACCTTAAAAAACAACCAATGACCACTTTTTGACTGTCAACAATTGACTTTCTCTTTTTCTCATTAATGGGTTACCCTAAATATTCTTTATATCACCAGCATCAAAGAGTCTCTAACCTGGATAATGTCAATGATCAATTTTCTTACTATTAACTGCAACAAACAACAAATACTGTCTACTTAAACTGAAAG
The DNA here is from genome assembly GCA_001010745.2 of Gerris buenoi. Taxonomy (NCBI): domain Eukaryota; kingdom Metazoa; phylum Arthropoda; class Insecta; order Hemiptera; family Gerridae; genus Gerris; species Gerris buenoi. The sequence goes on from KZ651207.1 coordinate 477,101, forward strand.
TTTCTATTTTTATAAAAATGTTGATGGGATTTCAGGTATAATCATTGATTTCGTCTCAGGACCTGTTTCCTCAGGATTTACAGCAGCTGTAGCTATTCTTATAATTTGTTCTCAAGTTAAAGACATCCTGGGAATTACGGCAGGAGGAGCTACTCTAGTCGATATGATCTGGAGTCTTTCGGAGGATATTGAAAATACTAAATTGTGGGATTCCGTCATGGGTCTTCTTTGTATTGTAATCTTACTTTTAATGAGGGTAAGAAAACATATTCTTATTTAAATATAGGTGTTATTTTAATCTTTATAGGTTTACCCGTGCTTTTATACTATTTTAATGCATGATCTTTCTTGAGTTTTAAAAAATCACTTAGAATTAAAACCAAACAAAAAAACCAAAAAAACAAACTAACTGAAAAGCTACAATTTAGGTGCTATTTACCACACGAAAGTATTGCTTCTATAATTTTTTTTTGATTAACTTGAACAGGAAATCCGTTTTGGCAATTTATGAAATTACGTGAAAGTAATTTATGAAATAAAGGAAAAAAAAAAAAAAAAAAAAAAAAATTATTCAACATAACCACGTGACCATTTTTCAAGTAAATCTGTCTTTTTGACTGTCACAAATGATTTTCAAAAACACGTGTGATCCGTATAGTAATTAGTAATTACTATTAACCGTTAACTAGTGTAATTACTTTTATCTACGATTGATACGTAATATAAACATTGTATCTCTGTTTAGATTCGTAGAAAGTGATTCTTTACGCACTTGTATTAATTACGCATGCGCGTCTCATAAATGTGAAGAATTCCTCTTCTTTACCACTCTAGCGCGGTAAAAAAGAAGAATTCTTCAACTTTACGCACGATTAGCGAGTTTGTTTACATTTAACAAAACTAATTTTCTGTTTGTTTAATTAAAGTAACGTTTTATATCGAGATTTTAGTGAAAAAGAATGAGTGATTTAAGTGATTATGACGAAAATAAGGAGAATAAATACGCCTCTCGAAATAATTAATTCGGCACAAAATACAACTAATGAATTAATGTCATCTTTATCTATAAAGAGTAACAAAAACTTACATACAGGAAGTTTATTATTTTTTATGTATTAATTATTAAAATCTAACAATCGTAAAAAAATACGGTACGCAGCTCGTGCGAAAACGGCATTTTGCATTACTCGTGTGGTTTTACTACCCTCGCTGCCGCTTGGGTGCAAACTCTACACTCGCATGCAAAATGCTACTTTCCACACTCGACGCGTAATGTACTATTTCAAATTTTAGATTTACAATTATAAGCCCACGACACAATTTGATTTTAGTTTTGACCGATATCATCTAATAATGTTGTTAGTAAAATACAAAATATAACTAATATTATACAGAATGACCCCAAAGTAGGTAAACAGTATTTAAGAATTTTTAACACTTTGTGCACTTGGGATAGTGGATATTATGTGAATAATATAGCAGCATTAAATGGCAGATTTACGAGACACATTACGTACCTACGCCTGGGAACTCTTCTTTTGGGGCGTAGTAAATAAATAAATAAATAAATAATTGGTCCGAGACTCAGACAAACTTTCTCATACGCGAGTTCATAATAAGTTAGCCCACTGTTTTCCATTTATTAGTTTCCGTGTTTTCATAGGTACATTTAATTACTAGGTGTGCAATTACTAAACATTTCATAAAAATGTATCATAAAATAACTTCTCCTCGGCGGGCAATTGAACCCGGCCTCTCTCCGCCCTCGTTTAAAGCTATTATCTCAGGAACTAGATTTTTCCCGGGAAAACGGCTTATATCGTTAGATTTTTATTTAAATGGACTATATTTTTTGGAATTTTTTAATCAAAATCGTTGGAACCATTTTCGAGAATTTTTTTTTACGTATTTTCAGAGATTTTGGGGGGTAGTGCCCCCAAATTTGGATCTGAAATTCATATATCGATTTCGCCTAGGGGTATAATTTTTCTGATCTAACAAACTCCCCTATCTCGGATTATTTGCAATATTTCGAAAAATATTATCATAATCGAGCCAGTAGTTTAGGCTCAATGTGTCTGCATAGGCAGACATTTTTTAAAAACAACTCTTTCAGGCTCAGGGGCCAGGGGACCGAAGTTTTATCTAAAAGAAATTTTGGAATAGTGTGAAATGACGAACACTTTTAAATCAATAAAAATTCAATTATGTAACCAATGATGTTTTATTATCATTCATTTAAATAAAACAAACAATTTGGACAATTTAGTGTCATTATGTTTATTTTTTTGTAATTTTGTATAACTGCAATAATATATACATTTTTTTTACTGATCTGCTGTTCTGTTTAGAAACTATCTGACATAGACCTAGGAAAGACTGAAAAGAAGAAATGGCAGATTTGGTTCAATAAAACAATGTGGCTGATAGCGACGTCACGCAATGCAATCCTAGTCGTACTGGGAGGTCTAATAGGATATTACTATGCAGCTGACGGCGTTGAACCTCCGTTCAAAATCATTGGTAAATCTTTCAATGCCATTGTAAAATATTATTTATTACTTTAATTTTATGCGAGACCATAATGAATTAATAGTCTGGCAATATCAATATGAAATTTATTGGTTCATTGATGAAATCCAAACTTTTAACGACAGCATAATTTTATTAAGGTCACTGGTGTGTGTATTGTATATTATTATAAACATAAAAAACGTTTTCGATAAAGAAGCTCTCAGTTAAAAAAAAGAAAAATGTACCCTTTAATTCAATTTCACTTAAATGAAGCTTACAACCACTATAGGGTCATCATCAGTGCCTGAACAAACAGTAATAAAAAACTAATCAAAAGGTTAAAAACGAAAACCGAGACAAAAAAACACGAAAAGTCAACTCACAATCAATAAAATAAAATTAACAAAAGGCAAAACTCTTAAAAAGGTGGAAATAAAGCAAAAAGTAACAAGAGTCAAGAAGACAAAATATTACAAAACGGAAGTGCTTTAGGTGAAGTAAAATTATAAAATTACTAATAAATAAAGAATCAATGTAAAAATAAAAATAAAATAATAAAAAATAAATAAATAAATACATAAATATGATATAATAAGAAATAGGAGCCTACCGCAGAAGCGAAGAACGTTATTTATACAAATAAAACATGGGAGAAAGGTGAGTCATGTTAAACCAGCGACTGGTACAAGACTGGCACGAGTCTCGGCTTCAACCATTACCTTCAGAAGGGATGATGCCTCTCCCCTCTCGTTGACATTAAACTCGTTGTTATACTGGGAACGTAGAATCTCTATCTTCTCCAGGGCGTCCAATTTGCGCCCCTTCTGGGCAAAATGTATGAAACCATTCTTATGATCTGCGTTGAAGTGACCGTGTTCCTGAAGGTGTTGGTTGAAACTACTATTGGTGCGCCGTAGGTGCTCTTTAGCTCTTATTTTATAAGAGGGTCCTGTTTGTCCAACGTACTCAGTGTCACACTGTGTTAATTTTATTTTATTGAGTGTGAGTTGACTTTTCGTGTTTTTTTATCTCGGTTTTCTTTTTAACCTTTTGATTAGTTTTTTATTACCGTTTTTTCAGGCACTGATGATGACCCTATAGTGGTTGAAAGCTGCTTTGAAAATAAAATTATTTCACGTGGAGTGACTTTTTCTTTCTTCATTTAATGATGAACTCCACTAACGCTTCATATCCTAATTCAATTTCACTTGTTTGGGAGGTAAAAATGTTGTTACCTTCCGAGTACCTAAAAAACAGAAATTTTCAAGAAAATGTATTTACGATATGAATGCAAGTTAATCAAAAATACACTTATTTTTAACTCTAAAATATTAGATGAAAGGTGATCCCTCAATAATTGGTGTTGTCGATGGTGGGTCAATAGGAATCTATAAAAGATTAGATGAAAGGTGATCCCTCAATAATTGGTGTTGTCGATGGTGGGTCAATAGGAATCTATCAAAAAACCAGAATCTCCTGTCTTATTTTCTTTGCTATATTTCTCTCATTTATAAGCTATTACTCTTATACGCTTGATAATGACTCAACAATTGAGTCGAAATATAGCAAACAAAATGAGGTAGAAGATTTTTTTTTGGAACGAAGTTCCTTATGGCACGTTCTGGAGCGCGGGAGTGAATCCGAAAAAACGACCAAAATCACCGTCACCCAAAATCCGTCACGAAATCGACAGATGACGATAACTTGAGTATAAGCTCACCGAGTTAGATGAAATTTGGTACACATATTCATTTTACCAATGCCCAGGCTGAGCTCGTCGGAAAACGATATCCGCCCAAGCGTTCACGCGCAACGCTCGCGTAAACGTAAGCTTCAAAAGACGGGAAAAAGTGTTATTAAGGAAGCCTGTTACTTGACTTGTTTTGATTATTTTTGTTATATATGTCTAAAATGTCACTTAGTTTTGTAAATAAATAAAATATAATCATGTAAAATTTCACCCTGATACAAGCAGAAGCTGTAGGGAAAAGATATATTTTATAATATTTTAAATTAATTGGCCGGGTAGGTAGAAAACAGTCCTATTTCAATCCAAAGTCCTTTAACAAACCTACTCTTTCACTATAAACTCATCATGATCAACTTTTTTCTTATGTTTAATATATATTTATAGTAAGACGCTTGCTTTAATTATACAAATAATGATTTTCTTTTAATTTTGCCTTAACTCTGCTAAGTACAAACAGTTCATTACTTTTAATTTTGTCTCTTTTCTAACTCCGCCATGTATAAGTAGTCAGCAATGTTTGTATGCGTTCTTAGCAGTGTGATTTTATAATATATGTTTAATGAAAAATGTAAGGAACTTTGTTCCTACCGAGTGTCCCGCGACACCACACGTATTTTTTTATAAATTCCTAATGACCCACTATCAAATACACTCTGGAATATTTTATTGTAGACAGATGTATTTTAAATTTCATTAATGACAATAAGATCCATTAATATATTATTTTTATTTTCAGGCGCTGTTCCCCCTGGACTGCCAGAAGTTTTATTACCTCCGTTCAGCGTTGTAAAAGGCAACAGAACTGTTGGTTTTATTGAGATGGTTAGTGATATGGGCTCCGGAGTGTTCGTACTTCCGCTTATTGCACTCCTGGAAAACATCGCTATCTGCAAAGCATTCGGTAACATGCAATAGTTTTTGTGGAAGTACTAATTATAATTAGAGTTTTTTTTTTTTAGGTTTGTTAGAGGTATTTTTTATGATTAGGTATATAGGTATTATAGGTATTTTCTGAAGTTAAGGTTGGCAACAAAATCTGAGTTTCAGAGAAAAAAGATGATTGTTATTTCAAAATTAGCCACATTAAAAAATTAGGTCATAAAGTTCATCAAACTTACTGGTATATCTATATTAGTAATAAATTTAATGAATTTTAAGTAAGTAGAAATTCGTAAGCTTAAAGTAGGAGTTGTTTTGCAATTAACATTTGATGTTGCTTTAAGTCACAAATGGTTACAAATGATGACGGATTTTTGGTGAATGAATAATAAAACAGTTAAGTGTTGAATATAAGTATATTGTTATATGATTGGTTATGTGCGTGTATTGATATAAGAAGTGTACACCTCCAGAGCTAAGCTCGGACTCACCGTGTGACTCTATGCTAGGGCTTAGTCTAATAGATTCTTGGTGGGGGAAAGCACCATTAGACAGAAATTTGAGCCTTTGCTAGCCTAAGGTCTACACTGCTTTCCTAGAATATTGACTTGGCTTCCCCGTTACACAAACGTCTGAGCTCTTCATCCTTTAAAATGTGGATATGGTTTAAGGGGAACTTGCTTTTTTTAGTATACGTTTAGTTCATTAAATAATGAAAATTAAATTTGAATGGATGTTATAATTTATAAATTAATCTAATTGGACTACACTTTTTTTCAGCCAATGGTAAATCAGTGGATGCTACGCAGGAATTAATAGCGATAGGACTTTGTAATATTGGCAATTCCTTCGTTCAAGGATTTCCTGGAAGTGGATCATTATCCAGGAGTGCAGTGAATAATTCATCAGGAGTTAAGACACCTCTTGGATCATTATATACTGGTAAAGCTATATAATATTAACTGTGTACAGCACAGTTTTGGATTTGTTTAAACTTCAATATTTTTGACTTTTTTTTATAGATATACATATATATATTTTTTTTTATTGGGAAGTTTTTCTGAGGCTAGCTTACAGGTATCTACAGTCTGTGCCAAACGAGAGTTAGTGCGTTGACAGCGCGGAAAATCGAGTGACATACAGATTGGCCAACCTCTGAGAGAAAAAAAGCCACTACATTTACCTTCTTATATGGTTATCCAGAGGGCAAATCTTGAGCTCTCATTGGCTCCTCACCCCATTTGCTATAGTTTGGCACAGACTGTAGGCAGTCTGTGAACTTCCTTAAGTTGGGACCAACCAGGTATTTGCCTAGTAAATTGAGGAAAACCACGGCTTACCTCAAATATAGTATTTTAAATGGTTGTATTGTATCTTATGATTACAATGGAATTTGATATATTACAGGTGTTCTGGTTATCGTCGCCCTACTGTTTTTCACTCCCTGCTTTTACTATATTCCAAAAGCTGTCCTTGGAGGAATCATTATTGCAGCTGTTATTTTCATGATAGAAGTTCGACTGGTTTATCCGATTTGGAAATCTAAGAGTAAGTTTTTAAAACAGTGAATCTATCACAACATAAGTAAATATATTGCTCCTATACCCTTATATTTGCCCCTATGATAATTTGATTCGGGGCTTCGTCAGTTCGTAAAGGAGAGCAGGTGGCTCTCCTTTCAATATAGTTTAACAGAATCGGAAGTGTAAATGACCTTAGTTGTCCAGCATCTAATAGCAAAGGTGATAGCAAAAAAAGTGTATGACTAACATCAAGCTAGCATTTTGTGTACAAGTTAATTTTGTAGTCGGCTAAGTTCGTCCTATGGGATATAGCTGATTTATTAGCTGATAGCACCGTTTAGTTGGCATGGTCATAATTTGGAATTGTGACCACAGACCTGGGTTCAATTCCCAGACCGGGCTCCCTGGGTGCTCACCCAGCATCACCAATTGTAAGGGTTATATAAAGCTGATGGAGTGACTCACTGACCCTATGCCATGCATTATGTATATAGTTGTATAATATGCCATTGGCATTTGGCAGGTCTAGGCCCCCGGGTTGCGGCACTACAAAGATAGTTTTGTTGCTATTTTGATTTGCTAATATATAATTCATAGTTAAAAATTAATTAAAGAATCCTTGGTGCATCTATGGCTGAGAATTCGGATCTGCCAAAAAGATTTTTAATTTCTTTTGTAATTATCTTTTTCAGGAACAGATCTGATTCCATGGATTGTAACACTGGTGGCTTGTTTGGCTCTAAGACTTGAACTGGGAATATTAATAGGAATTGGTATCAACTTGATATCAATTCTATATCACGCAGCTCGGCCTAAAATCAAAATGGAAATTAACAAGGTAACAGTATTTTTGATTTCACGGTCAAAATTTAAATGAAATGAGAAACATAAAATTATAGGATAAATGACATCTTCTACATTCCAAAATATAAACTACTGGAAATTGTATATTAAATTTAGAAATAATGAAAGACCAATCTAAACCAAAAGTAGCTTTGTTAAACAAAGCCAACCGGCTTTTAATCGCAGGTGGTTATCTTCAATTTTCAGTGCCGGGGAAAAGATATTGTAGGTGTTGAGACAAAGAGTTAACATTCTATTACACTGGTTCTTTATCTTTTGTATTAATCTCACTAGCACTAAAGATAACCACTAGTAAATTGTAATAATAATTTTATTAATGTTATTTTAAGAGAAGAGACCTCTTTCTTAATTTCTATTCCTCAATTGACTCCACTGCGCCTGCGCATACCAATTGAAAAATATAATGAAGTAAGATAGAAATATAAAATCAGATATGATAAATAAATATAAGATGGAAATAAATGAAAGAAATATAATTAATCTACATGTTAATGGAGAAGATTTATGATATTACGTTAATCTCATGGTTTAGGAATAGTTCTTATTAAAATTTCTTTGAGTAATTATAAACTGTTGCTTACAAAAAATGTTAATTTACTTAAAAACAGACGCAGTCCTGACGAGGTTTCCTTAAAATTATTTAGAATTATAAGACAACTATTGATAATTATATATAGCACATTTAAAATTGAATTTGTTGTTTTATTCTTACCTGTTTCTAGAGCCGAGGAGGAGTTGAATACTTACTACTGACGCCAGATAGATGCTTGGTATTTCCTAGTGTGGACTACGTCAGTGCATTGGTCACTAAACATAGTATAAAGCAGGGTATACCAGTGGTTATCGACTGCTCTTACATATATGGCGCTGATTTTACAGCTGCTAAGGTACTTTTGAAATTCGAAGAACTTAAAACTAATGGTTATATAGGGGAATTCAATTATATATTTGGTTCAACTAGAAACATGCATAATGCGGATAAAAAGTAGCTTAGTCTAATGTGAATTTTTTTAAGAAATAAAAACCACCCTTGGATATAATTCTGGCAACCTAAATAATGCTGCAATTGTGCACAATTTTAATTTGGAGTTACTTGCGATATAATGTAAATCACTTCTGGAATAAATCCTCAGCAAAAAAGTGGGAAGGAAGAACCACTCTTGGGCATCATTTACGTACCCTAACCAGAATAGTTTCACTTAGTAAAATCTAGTCTTTGAGAGAAAGCAAGAATCCTACTTTGTAAAAGTAGATTTATTTGGGAAGCAATGAACATTCTTTGACAAATATCTGGTCTCTTAAAGAGAGAATAGGGATTTACTTGAGAAGTAAGAACTACTCTTGGACTAAAATCTGGTATCCTAAGTCACAAATGTGAATTTACTTGGGAAGTAAGAACTACTTTTCAACTAAAATCTGGTATCCTAAGCTTTAAATGCGGATTTACTTGGGAAGTAAGAACTATTCTTCCATTAAAATCTGGTATTCTTAGCTACAAATGTGAATTTACTAGGGAAGTAAGAACTACTCTTGGGATGAAATTTGGTATCCTAAGCAACAACAGTGGATTGTCTTGGAAAGTAAGAACTAATCTTCAACTAAAATCTGGTATCCTTAGCAACAAACGTTAATTCATTTGGCAAGTAAGAACTGCCTTTCGACACAAATGTTGATATACTAAATAACTTACGATTATAAAACTTAAATTGGTATAAAATTTTTACAAAAAGCATTGCTGTAATACTAAAACGCTTCCATTTTTTAAATTTTTGGTAGTTTTATTACTACGGAAAGATTAAATTTATTTTTTTCTATTAAATTGTATTTTTCTCTGTATGTCTCCCGTAGTTATTGATAATTGTAATTTGGATTATTTAAAACGCTTCTATTATAAAATAAACATGATGCTAAAATAATATGAATATTATTATTGTAATTTTCAGGTTATAGAAATGCTATGCAAAGATTTTTCAAGACGAAAGCAAGCTTTATTTTTCTATAACGTCAAAAGCAGCGTGATGGCAGTCTTTGAGGGCGTTCGACCGAAAAACTTCGTCGTTTACTACAACGACCATGATTTAGACGGTCTACTTGAAAGACATGGGTATGTTCGTATTAAACTTGATTATTTTTTTTATATTGCAATGGTAGATATTTAATAAATTAAAGTTTCAACAAACTTGTGTTATGTCAGTTTACATATACTAAATCATGAATTTAACATTATATACTGAGAAAATGAACAAGGGTTATTTCTAGCATTGATCGAGAGAACTACAATTGCTTGCTTACTTATTTGCAAAATTTTTTGGTTACTTTACTTTCAGTCATACAATACATTATTACTCTGAAAAGAGACGAATAACTTATATATACTTACGTGCTTACATACCCTTAACTGCCCGAATTATTTTTTTGTGAGCATTGTTTGGTTTTTTTTTTCAAGGGATTTTGTCTGTTAAGGGTTTTTTTTTTTTGGAACGAAGTTCCTTATGGCACGTTCTGGAGCTCGGGAGTGAATCCGAAAAAAACATCCAAAATCACCATCACGAAATCACCGTCGCAAAACCAAGCGTCACGAAATCTACCTAACTTTATGACGATAACTTGAGTAAAAGATGACCGAGTTAAAAAAAATTTGGTAAACAAGTTCATTTTACCAATGTCCAGGATGAGTTCGTTGGACAACGTTATCCGCCCAAGCGTTCACGCGCAACGCTCACGTAAACTTAAGCCTCAAAAAATTCTAACTTCATCTATTTAATGAGACAAACAACTTTTATAAATAATTTTTTGAAGTAAAACGAACACCGACACTGCTATGAAGTGATTAAAATCGCTAAATTTATTAAAGCGGGCCTAAACGTTTAAAATAAAGAAAACAACGTTTTTACCGATAGCTTACGATCTAACGTAACGGTTTTAATGAAACTTCTTACACATCGTCTAAAGTTTAATTGAAACCAGTATGTAAATTTCAACCTAATACAAGCAAACGTTTTTGATTACGGAAGAGATATATTTTATAATATTTTAAATTAGTAGGCCGGGTAGGTTAAAAACAGTCCTATTTCCTACCAAATACAAACATAATCTTTAACTATAAACTCATCGTGATTAACTTTTTTCTCAATATTTGATACATATTTATTGTGCTTGCTTTAATGATACAAAAATGTTTTTCTTTTAATTTTGCCTTGACTCCGCTAGGAACAAACAGTGTTACTTTTAATTTTGTCTCTTTTCTCACTCCGCCATGTATAAGTACTTAGCAGTGTATTTTATAATTTATATTTAATGAAAAATGCAAGGAACTTTGTTTCCACCGGGTGTACCGCGACACCACACGTATTTTTTTTTTTTTTAAATATGTAAAAAAAAACTGTAAAGTATGTAATAAGTTTAAAATTATAACTGAAACTTGACTGCTCGCTTTGACAATGAATATTTAATATTTTTGTCGGTCTATTCAATTGTGTTTGTTTCTTAATCCGGACAAACATTGTGACGCTGGTGAAGCAGTGCATGACAGTGCAGTTTATTTCAACCGAATTTTTTTACCTCAAGAATTAAGACTCTTCGAGATCCACTATTGTGGAATTAGTGTTTCAATTCGCTTCTCTTGTATAGTTCTTCTGTTGAAAAGAAACTGCCCTGCCAACGTCGTCTATTTCAAGGTGTACCCGGCCTAAGAACATCTTATGTATATCTCTTTTTCTATGACTAATAATAATGGTTATTAATACAATTATGTTTTATTTTTTTTCCAGACACATTACATTAGCACTTGTGAATGGAATTAAAACAATCAGCGAACAGTTCATCTAAAATATTTATCTGACTGCTATATACTAATAATAACTTCAAGCTATTTATCTACGTTTGACAACGATTAATTTCGTTAAATTATCTTATTAAATATTAAGATATCAAATAAAGTATTACAATTTAATTTCTATAAATAAATATATAATTTTGAAATACATAAAATGTTGTATTAAGATTGAATAAGTTTAAAATTAAATTTAAATTAATTTTTTTAAACTGTATTAAGTTCCTCGAATTATTATTTTTGACTTATAATAAAATTTTATGGAAAAATGGTTTATATTTTAACTAAAATGAATAAATAGTATTATTACTTTAATTATCCATTTAAGATTTACCAATTAAATGTTAAAAACTAAGAAAATCAATAAAAATATTACATTATTATTCATAATTTTGCATTTGATTTATTTTTTGAGTAAAACTTTATGTATTATATTTATGATTGTGGCACTCACTGCCGAACACGTGACTGAGGGAAAGATTGGTCAAAACCATCCTATTGCGTAAATCAAACTTTTCTTCAATCACCGTCAGTGATTATCTACAGCGCCCAACGGGTTCCTAAGTGGTCAGGTCAATCATGCTTGAATCAATCGATTGACACAACCGTCTATCAAAATGATTGACGATCAAGGACCTATTTTAGTTACTCTAACAATTTGGGGAGCCAGGGTGGCCGAGGGTTTTAAGGCGCCCGCTCAGCTATCAACAAGTCGAGGCAACTCGTGGTCGGGAGTTAGATCCCATGCCAAGATACTCTGAATTGCATCAATGAATCGCGGACGGTGCAGGGCGAGGGACACCCCCAATGGGGCATTCTTCCCCCACTCTTTGATGTGGGTCCGATCCGTGTTATGATGATGTGATTTGTATCTATGGTTCGAGGACGGAGCAGGGTGAGGGACACACCTCCTATGGGGCACTCATCCCCCACGCTTTGACGCACACTTATGTAGCTTACTAATGACCATACTCGCTTCAGCGGTACAATGTACAAATGTATGATGTGCGAACTAGCTGGAACTCTCCACCACGGGGCGTAAAAAGGGCCTAAGTGATGGCCTAATTGCAAGGTTCGAACAAGTGGTTCGTCCTACCCGTTCTAGTAGGAAGTACTAAACTACTACTACT
>KZ651207.1:496686-506829 GCA_001010745.2 Gerris buenoi
AAAAAAAAAAAAAATTAAAAAAAAAAAAAAAAAAAAAAAAAAAAAAATTACTAACTAAGAGAAGACGGCTAAAACGAGATGGCAATTAAATATAGTCAATTTAAATAAAAATTGAATGGTACAAGTAGTTTTCCCGGGAAAAATCTATTTTTTTTTTTAAGATGAAAACAATCATGTTGTTAAGGGTTCGAATAAGAACACAATTTAAAAACGAATGTGTATATTAACATAGAACGAATAAAACAGAAAAAATGTGTGGCCTGATAGGTTGAGTGTTAGGAACCGACTGGTCCTAACCAAGGCAGATGCAGGGCAATCAGACCAGGAGGGGGAACGACCGACCCGCACTCCCGTAGCCGAACTAAGACACTACAAGTCTTAACATAGCCGCCTACCTTGAAAGGACCCGTTTCAAAATAAAATATATAAAGGTAAATAATAAAGGCTCGAAATAACAAAAAATAACGAATATTGAAAAAATTGTAAAAGTCATGAAGTCAAATAAATTATGAAGTATAATCTTCAATAGAGAGTGGGCAGATCCAGTTGATTGCTTCCTGATGTCAGCAGAATATTTCTTCTTCCAGCGTTCTCAAACGTATTCCTTCAATTTTGCAGATGTTATTGTGGTTTCGCCAATAGTGAGATGTACGGGTGTCAAAGGAAAAGGGTATTTTGGATTAAACGATTTAAAATTATGACTGAAGGGCATACAATTCCAATGGAAATCCGTATTAAAGAAAACTATTACATTTGTTTCGATTAGCATCAAACTTAAAATAAGATAAAAATAATTTAACATATTTGAGCCTGCCACCCACCCTGAGGTAACTTGATATGTCATGGAATGGATGGAGCTGCTTAAGATTATGAACTAAATGCGATTCGATTTTATTGGTAGTAGTGAAGTGCGCCTTACTTTGTTATTATTCTAATGAGTTTACTTTCTCATAAACTTATAGTATATAAATAGAAAGTATTGTGATAGCGCGAAAATTCGCTTTTGACATTTTAATGGATTTGTGCGTTTTGAGATTCCCTGAGATCCATAAAAAAAAGTGGTTCTGTCGTCTACGCAGACGCGTGGAGCTTAAACTATAGGACCGATTTTGATCAAATTTGGATGGAAAAAACACACCCCAAGGTGAAATTTAGAAATTAATTATAGCTCCAATTTGGGGGGCGTAGCCCCCAAAAACTCTGGGAAAAGGTGAAAAGAAATATTTCTGGAAAAATGTTAAGAAAGTTTTGATTAAAAACAAGTAAGGCGCGCTTCACATAAGTACATGAGGCGATAATCGCCGGTTTCTGTATGATTAAGTTTAAATATTAAGTGTAGAGTTACATATTCATTTTCTACACTTCAAGCCCTTTAAATTGATGTATAACATGCCATGGTAACTAAAAACTTTCCTTAGCCACCCGCCATATTGTCCGCCATCTTGAAAATATCAAGTGTAAAATTTTTATAGTTGCATGTTCTTTTTCTACACTTCAAGACCTTTAAATTGATGTATAACATGCCATGGTAACTAAAAACTTTTTTTAGTCACCCGCCATATTGGCCGCCATCTTAGAAATATTAAGTGTGTTATTTAAAAGTTGCATATTCTTTTTCTACATTTTAAGACCTTAAATTTGATGTATAACATGCTATGATAACTAAAAACTTTTTTTAGCCCATATTTAGCCAATATGGCGGCCAATATGAATTGAAACAAGCCAACGGACAGACAGACAGACACACAGACACACAGACAGACACACAGACTGACACACAGTCAGACAGACAGCCGTTATATAAGGTTCATTTTTTACTTTGCACAGAAACCTAAAAACGTCATAAATCGCACCATTTTCCTTTACTTTTATAATAATTAATAATTCTATGCCATGTATAGCAATACTTTCTCTTTACTTAAAATGTATAAGAGAAAGAAAGAAAGAATCACGGTTGATTTAAATTGATTCTGCCGGTGTGAAGGGAAAAATAGAGTTTGTTTACATTTCAATACAAATTCGCAGCGCTTAATTTTGGTGAGTCAGATACGATAAATCAGATTCTGCAAGATTCTAGCTAGCCAAATCAATAAACAACATAAATCAATGAATTTTGCCGGTGTGAAGGTAAAAACGGAGATTCTTTACATTTAATACAAAAACCAAACCCCGAATTTTGATAAATCAAATGTTCATTGATTTAGAGATTTATTGATTCTTTCGGTGTGAAACGGGCCTAAGGGTTCACAGACCTTCTCATTCAGCTACCAAAATCGTCTCAAATGCTCTATAGGCTTACTTGCCTGGTTAGAAACCAGGTGAGAATAGGTCCATTAGCTAAGGGCCAGGAGCAGCCTATTACCCCTTACACCAGTGCAAGCACTTAATGTATCCCTGGGGGCTAGAGTGGTTAGAGGAATAGTAAGAATGCGGGGAGATTCCCTTACTTCTAGCCGTTGTACTGACCTGCCAATAGCTACTATGCTTTAGTACACTTTACTTCTTTCATTAAACAACTTTCTCTACTAGCTTCTTTCATTCAACAAACTATGGATATTGTCTGTCTGTCTACAGTAAAGTTTACGAGTCCGTCGATAATTTGAGTAAAAGTTGACCGATTTAGTTGAAATTATGAACATTTATAGTTGATTTCAACAAAATCGGCCAACTTTTACTCAAGTTATGTTGGACACGAAAACGTTACACACAGGCAGACAGACAGACAGAAGGACAGACAGACAGACAAGATGCATATTTCATTAAATACAAGAAGCTCGCTTACGCTCGTATAATATTATTAATTGACCTGCAAATGCATACTACGACCCGCAGTACACGGAATTTCGTTATTGAAGCTAAGGAGCTGAACCGAAGTTTATAAAATATATAGCGCTTGATTAGTATGTATATTTACAGATTTTTAGCTCTCTGAAAGCATTATTTCTAACCAACATGCAAGCTTTTATCTGTTCTTCAAATCGATACTACGGTTTAGTACACTATATTTCATTAATAAAGATAATCAGCTGAACTAAAGTTTATTAATTATATAGCGCTTGATTAGATATGTACATTTACAGATTTTTACCTTTCTAAAAGCATTATTTCTACCCAACCTGCAAGCCATTATCATACCTTTCAATTGATACTACGGTTTAGTACACTATATTTCGTTAATAAAGCTAATGAGCTGAAATAAAGTTTATTAATTATATAGCGCTTGCTTAGTTATGTATAAATACTGAGTTTCAGCTCTCTAAACCTATTATTTCTACCCAACCTGCAAGCTTTTATCTGATCTGTGAATCGATACTACGGTTTAGCACACTATATTTCGTTGATAAAGCTAATGAGATGAAATAAAGTTTATTAATTATATAGCGCTTGAAAGTTATGTATAATTATTGAGTTTCAGCTCTCTAAACCTATTATTTCTACCCAACCTGCAAGCTTTTAATAGATCTGTGAATCGATACTACGGTTTAGTACACTATATTTCGTTAATAAAGCTAATGAGCTGAAATAAAATTTATTAATTATATAGCGCTTGATTAGTTATGTATAATTACTGAGTTTCACCTCTCTAAACCTATTATTTCTACCCAACCTGCAAGCTTTTATCTTTATCTGACCTGCAAATTCATACTACGACCAGCAGTACATATATTACTTTGCTGATTGACCTGCAAAGTACTTTGCTGATTGGCCTGACCTGCAAATTAGTATCTCCCTGACACGTGACCTCTATGTTTCAAATCCAACAAACCGTTTGCAACTCCTTTGCGTGCTTTTAAAATTGACTCATTTTTAATGTTTTATTGACTCTTTACAGTGTCTTTTTATGTGTTTTATTGCAATTTGTAACCATTGTTAACTATTAAGCATAAAAGGTAAGTTTTTTCTTTCTGTATACTGCCTAATATGTTCATTTTATTACGTGGAATTACTTTCGTTTGGCCTTAATTCAAACCATTGAATTACACTTTAAATTTTCACATTACTTGATCATTTTGTTTTTATTATGATTTCGGTAAATCTGCACTATTTTTTTTTTAACTTTTTTTTAACTACAAGTTTGTCAAGTAAGTTTGATCGTGTATGGGGGCCTTAAGAGATAAATTGCATCAAAATTAATGACTCAAAAGTTAATTAATTAAAATTCTAAATTCATAATAACTCTGAAATTATTTTTTGCCTTCGGTTTTTTATTTTTTTTTTATAAAATTTTAATTGTTGATAGTTAGTTTCGTTTGTTGTAATATTTTTATTGTGTTTCATCTTTTTTTTTTTTTAGCTTGAAATATGCTGAAAATAATGTTTATTATGTCATGCCGAGCGAGTTGAAAAAATGAGGTCAGAGTGAAACGTAAACAATAACCAATGGAAGGGTTTGTTTTCTTGATGTTTGTGAGCGGGCTTTGAATAGTTACTAAAGCATGGCCAACCTTCTCCAGTTTAATTGAAAAAAAATGAGTGTTGTTATGTTGACAAACTCCTTTATAGGCGCAACCTCTCGGCAAAAGTTGGCTTCAGTCTCTTATCAGTAATTGCTAGGATTCCGATTCTATGCTCCTTCTATATATAGTATTATTCCAAGTTTTTAGACCTGTTGTTGTGATAATGTCCGGGGCAATTCTGTCTCCAAAAAGTTAATGTAATTTTTCTACTATTTAACACGTAAAAAAAGTACCACTCAAGTACTATTTAAAAAAGTAAAAAATAATAATATTAGTACCCTTTAGTTAGTAGGCTACCCTTTGTATATTCGAGCTTACCGAAGGTAAAGGAAGCTATGTGAGCGTTCTGAAGAATGAAACATTTTTGTCTCCGAAGAGACATCCGCTTCAGACATCAGGGAAGATTTTTGGTTCCGTTTCTGTCCGTCGGGCTGACACTCAATTTTTGTGAACCACCATATCTTAAAAACTAGGCATCTGATTTAAATAAGATTTGGATGGTAAGTCATAGCCCATTGTTGGTACCAAATGGGTTTCAACCTCCTGCGCTCATTTGTTTCTCTTCCACGTACGTACAAACATACATTTATGTTTACCAATATCTTCAAAACTACTTATCCGATTTAATTATATTTGAGTGGTAAGTCGGAAGTGTCCCGCAGATAGCCCCAGGTTAATTTCAACCGTCTGCGTACCTTAAATTTTGATAAATTGAGATATTAATTCATCTAAAGGCCAAAATACACGGCGACACTTAGAGCGAGAGAGTCTAGCGAGAGCGGTGTCCGATCTCTCTACACGGAGAGCCAAAATTTGGCTAGATTGGTGTCTGAGAGTGCTCTCGGAGTGTGACCTTGAATAAAGTTCCTAGACCAGTGTCCGAACTGTCTACACGGTGTCCCGTTTGTCTAATAATCTACGTCTCCTCCGTCGTCCACACGCGTTGCCCGGCTGAGGTATTGATCATGCTTGCTCTAGAAAAGGTTTCACCTAGCTGAAACTAGCCTAGACCGAGTGCGAGAGCAAATTGACATGACAGGTGTCTTGTCTACACGAGGAAAACAAACACCGAGAGCGCAACTAGCTAGACCGGAGTGGGTAGGAGTGGGGGTGGTCTAGCGTCCACTCTCGGCGGTGTCTCCACTGCGACACTCAATCTAGACACCCAATCTAGCAACAAAAGTGTCGCCGTGTATTTCGGCCTTAAAAATCAAAACAATTTTATTTTTAATTTTAGATATAAAAACGGGGGAAAATTAAATAAATTTGACAATTAAAAAATCATAAAATCGCGAGGAAGCTATGTGCCACACAAATTGGCAGTCTATTTTTCATTAAATCAAACAGAATGCGCATGCCCCTAGCCGCTAGGGAGTGGGGTGGATGCGACTTGCGGCAACGCTAGGCCATAACGTTGCCAATATAAACATGAAACACTCACGCTCACAACGCACGCCACCGCGCTAAGCAGGGCCGCTAAGAGGATTTCCGGGCCCCTGGGCAAGCAAGCAATCGGGCCCCTTTGAACAAATAACGGTGGGGGTCCTCCCCCTGAAAGGTTTTTAAAATTTAATTAACAAAATATGAGATTTAAGGATTTTTGAGGGCAATTTTGCGGTCCTTAGAGGAAAAGATGTTTGGAGGGACGAATTTTGATGTTTTACTAAGATAGGCTAAAAAAACAAAAAAAAAACAACAAATAATTGAGTAGTTTTGTAGCTGGGTAAGTGTCATTAAAAACCCTTATTTTCCACTTGGTAAAATATGTCATGTTTGTTTAGTTCTATTTTATTTATTTATTCTATGACAACACTGGTTACTATTAATTTCCAATGTTTTTGTTTTGATTTGACAGAATATATGGAGTTGTATTTCCAGAGTTCAACATAGTTTCATTTAATTGAAGTTTTTAAGTTAAATGTTATGTAATTATTGTATAAACATAATAAAATACATAATATAAATAAAACAGAATATAAATTGTTTGCTAAAATAGTGAGATTAAGAGAAAACAAATCAAAATAATTAACCCAGATAAGACTGACGTATTTCTAGAAGGACGAGTGTTTTTTTCTGTACTATGTCCCTTTTAGACCTCTTAAACATTGTTTATATATTATTTGTTATTATTAAATTATTATTTAGGTACTATTCTACTAGAATTCATGGTTAGTTTCAATTTCGCTGCTAAGGATATATTTTATATAATTTTTTTAAAAAACCTATTTTAAAAATAAGGGGTGGTGATTTTTACAGATAGGCCGGTAAATAATTTTTTTTTTTTTTACTAGTATTGAATGTATTTTATTGGTTTGAGTCATTAGAAAGTATTTTAGTCCATATTTGAAATTATAATGATATTCTGTACTTTCAAAGAAGGACGTCAGTCCTGACCAAGACTATACCTAATTTTGTCCAATACTTTTTATTCAATCCCATTGATTCACATATTCACATATTTGGCAGTTTTACATATTTTTTATTTTTTTTTTTACGATAGGAGTAATTTTGAACTAATTTTATTGCTTTATGTAAGATTTCCTTTCCTTATAGAATTTTTATAGATAACTTTTTACATCTTTAGATCTTTTATGTGACCTAGGAACCGGGAATTGAGGTGTTACTGGGACAATATGATCAAATAGACTTTTTAAGGAATTTCCTCTGAACTTGATTGGACTTAAACGTACTTCAAGAGGAAACTTTGAGTACTGCAGTGATAAAAAACTAAAATTACTGTAGTCTCTTGGAGTGATAATTGCACAGTTACTCTAGCCACTAACCGTGATATAGTAAATCCACATTTCACGTTACTTTCAACAGAAAAAGAAAAAAATATCTGTTGGACAACCATATCTCATTCAAAATTATAAAAGTATATGGGTGGCACAGATCGCGCCAATCAAAATATTTCTCAGTGCAGAGTGTCTATAAGAGGAAAAAGTGGTATTTTCCACTTACTCCTCATCCGAACACAACCCTTGGGAGCTGTTCAATAACGATCTTGGAAAATTAGATTAGAATAGTAGAGCTGTGTTGGAATCTAACAAAAGAGTTTTAAGACCAAGGGCCGTCCTTCCAAATTTTCCAATATTGATTACAGGTACGGCAGGCTAGACCATTATGATGGTCATCTAAAAATTGATTCTAACACAGGAAAAAATCCATATGGTAAAAAAAAACAACAACAANGTTGGAATCTAACAAAAGAGTTTTAAGACCAAGGGCCGTCCTTCCAAATTTTCCAATATTGATTACAGGTACGGCAGGCTAGACCATTATGATGGTGATCTAAAAATTGATTCTAACACAGGAAAAAATCCATATGGTAAAAAAAAACAACAACAACAACTAGATGTATAAAATGTGAAATTGGACTCCATGTTACTTGCTTATAGATTTTCATTCAAAATAATAATAATAAAAAAAGCAAGAAAAATTAAATCATTTTTTAACAGAAGTATATGTCGTATATATTTTAAGTTTTATTATTTTCAATTTCATTATAAGAGTTCCTGTATTGCTCAAGAAATTATTATTTTTCAAAATATAATAAAAATAAATGCAAAAGATATACAAGCACAACTTTTTTATACATATATATAAATTTATTTTTGTAAATAATTACGATAGGAAATAATTACGATAGGATTACTACTGACTGTTTGCAGGCTGCTCAATGATAATCTCCTGTTTTCCGTTTTAAAATAACATTTATTAGTCTCTTGCTGTATTTCCAAAAAAAATGTTAATTGTTCAACTTTGCCTTTTTTCAGGGAAATATATTTCCATGTACAATGTCTCTATATGTGTTGTCGTTTTAATTTTGTGTAAATTATTATTTATTTGTAGGAAGAGCAAAGTGTCTTTTTGTGCAATGGAACCCTCTAGATTCTGTGTATTTTACAATTTGAACATGATGAAGAATGGAAGAAGAATATGGACTTCATGAAGAATTTTACTTTCAAAAATGTATCCCAAAATTAATCAGTAGGATAGAAAGCGAGAAGCTAAGTGGTTAGTACGAACTGTACTTGTTAATATTCATTCCTAATTAATTTTAATTCAATTTTAACTATATTTTCAGTTTGATATAACTTAACACATTTATGGTGTATGAGCTTTGCTGCCAGGGGGAAACTTGTTTTAGTATTTTTAATCCTCTAACCTAATATTAAATGGATAGGTTTAAAGCGGCCCATACACTACACGTGCATTGCACGGCGTGCAAGCACGTCGTGCCAAAAACGGACGAAACGTGCCAGTGTATGGAGGTCTCCGTGCAAAGCACGGCGTGCAATGCTTGGCACGGTGAGAATCAAGACGAGTTTGATTTCGGCGTGCCATGCCATTCTGCCACGTCCCAACGTGCTAGTGTGTGGGCTAGTCTCGTGCCATGTGCTAAAAATTGCAACATCTGAGGCTACATTTCGTTCGCTAGCATCAAGAGATTCTTGCTGGTATTTTTTTTAAAATAAGAGATACAAAATTGAGGGGGGGTGTTCCACCTGGAACCCCCCCCCCCTTTGCCTAGGGGGACGGGGAAAGGGAATTTTTCGAAAATTACGTTTTCCACTATGTCAAGTAAGATATCATTTTCCATGTTTCTTTTAGTGCTGAATCGAATAAGGCTAAGGTCGAATTTCATGATTCTATATAGAAAATTAACTCTTACATTAAATTTCAAAACATATTCGTAAATAAGAAGTAAAAATCTAAGTGGCAAAGTCAGGTAAAAAGATCGCGATTTGTTGAAGTAGTAAAAAAAACCTTCATTTGATGACCAACAATTGATGCCCTCTCACCCCTCCTACAGGCCTAGTGGCTTTATTTCTTTCCCCAACACAGGTTGAACCCTTTTTTTTGTTTAAATTTCTAATGTAAAATGAAAATACTATATTTTAAATATTTCTCTCTTTTTCGTCTTTATAGGGGTTTAATTAATAACTCTCCTTTCTTCTCTATAAATCTGCTCTATTTTGCCTTAACTTGAGGCTTCTTCAGGCTGGTATTATAGTCCAGTCAAATTAGATGAAAAAAAGGGGATACTTTCCAAAGTTTTGGAAAGTAGCTGTGGTTAATAGAGGAATGAAACATTTGGAAGGGAGTGTCAAAAATCTATGGAATAATAAATAGAGTGCGTGGCTTAAGGTCAAGAAATCCCTAGTAAAAGATTTCTTTTACTCCCTAATCCTACTTTAATTTTATCACCTAATTTTGACTCAAAAAAGGACCATTTGTATTTGAAATTTAATGAAAAACAAATGTGTACATAACCATAATTGGCCTAATGTCAATACTTTTCGAGATATTTGGTAAAAAGCCAAAAGAACACCTATTGCGCCCCCCCCCCCTCTCGGGGACCGTTAGTGCGTTAGACAGGAAAGCCTTACGAACATTTTAAGCCACTTTCCAAAACTTTGGGATTTTTTGCTAAGTTATATCCTAATTTGACTGGACTGAAGTGGTTTAGGATTAGGTAATAATAAATAAATAACCATTTATTGCCAGAAAATTAAAAAATTATAAATAATAAAATATTGTCTTCTTATTATATATACACATTGTTAATATAAAATAATTTTTTTTTTTTTTTGCTTTTTACATAATTCGGCAAATCAGAATAATTCTGTGGATTGCGCAGTCGCAAATTGGTCTGTTTTATGACAATTTTTTTTTTTTTTTT
>KZ651207.1:527836-540426 GCA_001010745.2 Gerris buenoi
CATTATGCCCATGACGGCGTTTCTATTAAAAACTAGGACATTTTGGCGTGCCGAGAACTGTTTTCGGGAGACAAGTTCAGGATTTAAATTCCAAAACCGGGACAACTTCGGGACGCCTAGCCTGGCGTCTTCAAAAGTTAAGTGTTTGGGGGGCCGGGGGTCCTCCCCCGGAAAATTTTGAAAATATTACCTCTCAAAACAGCGATTTTATGCATTTCTGATATGAAATTTGGTAGTCGTTGCCAAAAAGTATGATCAAGGGGGGGGGGGCGGTCGCCACCCCCGCCCCCCCCCTTTAATCCGCCACTGCCGACAAGTGAGGGAGCGGCCTTAGTTAAAAATTTAAATTGAATGTAAGTACCTTGTAAAAGTTTTGTAACTTATTCCAAGCGATTTGCATTTTCTATCGATATTCGTAACAATACTTAATCACTTTCTTAAAGCCCTAAGCAGGGTAAGTTTGCAATATAATCAGCTTCAGTGATTTCAGGAATATCAAAATTTAGTCCTAGATATTGTATGCAGTACTAGGCCGGTCACACACGTGGCGGATTTTTACTTGGTGGTGAATTTACAGTCGCCGCTCAAAGAAATATAAATACACACAGGGCCGAAGCATTTGCGTCGCTATCGTGAATTTTGGCTTGGTTTGGTGGAGTAGCAATTAGGTAAAACTTCCGTCGGCTCCAGTAGCACTCGACGGCTGCACAGCTACCGCTAACGTCATATACGAGTATATTGACTGTCGATCGTTTTCCTCCTTCTAATGTGTAAGCTCTAATTTTAATTTCAGTGCGCTACTGTTGGAACGGTGGTGATAGTAAATTTATCCGCCCCGGTAAATCCCCCATGTGTGTGATCGGCCTTATGATATCTATACATTTTAAACATTCTGACTTAAAAGGAATATCCAAACCATATTGTTAATATTGATTTTCGCGGCGCAGTATCACCACTTTTGCCAGGTTTCCTAGGCATATCTTTGAATAAAATACTTAAATTACCAAAACAAAATTTCAAAATATTTAGACGAAAAGTACTAAACTACTCTTTACTCTTATCAGTAAAGAAAAATTATTTTGTTGTACGTACAACAATTAATGAGTGTTTAGTAATTATATTTTATTCCTTATTAAGATTTCAATATGACCATTTTGTTAAAAAACCTGCTGCAATTATAGGGTAGGGTATTTGTTAGACTAAGCTCAGGTGGATATGGGTGGGTTGGCGATATTATAGGTGAGTGAGGGACCGTGACGGATGATCTTACAAGCCAAATTGATTGTTTCCATTAGTGGTTTTACAACCTATAATAAGGGGTGTCGACTAGGTAAGGAGGAGAGGTCCTGAAAATGCTTTGTCTCAAATCGTGATCAACTTTACTGTAGTTCGACCGCTTGCTCTACAGAAAACCATATTTACCAAAAACCATATTATTCCTATCGTTTTCACTCTATACTATATAAATATATATATATGTATATGTTTACGTATAGACTGATTAATTTTAGTCTTTATTAAAAGAAAGCTCAGATTAAGGTTAATGTTGGACATTATAGGTTAGTCCCCTAGTATAACAAAAGTTANCATTTTGGATCGTATTGATTGTTATCTTGGTTCCAGTTCTTAGGTATCTGCTACTTTAATTTCAACTTGTAACAAGTTTTAACGTAAAACAAGTAGGGCGCGCTTCACTTAAGTAAGTGAGGAGATAATCGCCGGTTTCTGTACGATTAAGTTAAATTTATTAAGTGTAAAATTTTAATAGTTGCATATTCTTTTTCTACACTTAAAGACCTTTAAATTGTTGTATAACATGTCATGGCGGTTAAAAACTTTTTTTAGTCACCCGCCATATTGACCACCATTTTGGAAATATCAAGTGTGAAAAATCCAAAACATGTACAGTTGTCACAAATTCCGAGATGCACCTGTGTGCCGAATATCATGTTCCTAGCTACAGTAGTTGATGAATTCATACATGCCATTGGACAGACAGAAAGACAGAACCGTTATAAGGTTTCGTGCTTCGGTTTTTGTTTAAAGGTTTTTGGCTTAAAGCATATCGTTGGAACCGGAAAAAATTAAGGAACAAATATAAAAAAAAACGATGAAATTCTATTTATTAGTTTGAAAGTTATAAGTGAATATAATTATTTATTAGTCTGATAATTTGATGACGTCAAAGTTTGTTTACATCTGTCAAAATACCGCCAAACTTAAATTTTTAAATAAAATATTGGTATTAAAAATAAGTTTTGTTTTTTTAAGAATGATAATAAATCTGTTAGTTCAGAACGGTCCAAGTACTGACCACGTCCAATGCTGCTTCTTCCTGCTGGGAAGCAGCAGAAGAGGCCACTTTAGTGGCCTCTGAAGTGAGGAAAAGTTCCGAGGTAACCCGTACCCGATTTTTTTTATTAGTTCAGAAAGGTCACCCATCCAAGTACTGACCACGTCAAATGGCCTCTGAAGTGAGGAAAAGTTCCGAGGTACCCCGTACCCGATTTTTTTTTTTTTTTTAACAACAAAAATATTATAACTATTGGAAATGAAACCAGAACATTTATATCCAGCCTAACTTCCAGGACGTTAAGTTGCAGTCCACTGAACTACCATCAACATATTGTACATTTGTTGTTATTACTACTGCGCAACAGTAGCTAGAATTAAAAAATTATTTAAACAATATTTTCGTTAGCTATCTTAATTATTGTCGTCTATTTAATTTATTGCTAACGATCATGCAAAATCTAAATAACTATTCCTGTGAAAATTTATGTGTTAAACTAAATGATATGGATATTTTTATATTTTTAGAGATAATAAATGAGTATGCTTTAGGAAGTAGTGTCTGGGGTTAGGAATTGGTGTAGAGATGTGGGAAATACAATGATTGCTGTTTGACTTGACATCTTGACACGGCATAAAAGTGTGAGTGTAATAACGGTATCGTATATAGGAAGACAGGCTTTAGGAAGATGGCTCGGTCGAAGAAGAACAAGTCCCGGATTGATTAGGAAGAGCAAGAAGGGAATGGAACGATGAATCAAAGTAAGTATGACAGGGAACTAATAGTCCGCGGTGCTTCATGGGAACTTACCCTGGGGACGCCCTCTGAAACCGCAGTCACCTCGACCCGAGCAAAATGCCCTGCACTTAGTCACTCCCTGAAATACGCCTCGAGCTTATTTGGGCACCCACTTTCGTCGTTCCTATTCACCAAATTAGTGCCATTAGTACAGTAAAAAAATAAATCCAGATTTAGTCGTGTAGTAGAGACCTGCATCTTTTGTTTGACAAAACTATTCTCTAGTTCCATCTGACATAAAGTAATTTGGGTTATGAATTTCTATCTTCTACCTGTTTTTAACTCTAGTTAGCGCAGTATTTTTTTTTATATAGGTACTGATTTGGGATAGCAACCTAAAATAGAAAAATCAATATCAATTACCTTAAATAATTATATAATTGTGATAACAAATCTAAATTTGTATCTTAATTCCTAAGTGCCTGGGGTTTTAGGGATTAGATACAACCTACAAGCTTGCCTAAGTAGAACTCAATGTTTCCGGATTTTATTTAAAGAATTAATTTAGTATATCAGTTATATTATTGTATTTTAAGGTTGGTTTTGGAAAATTCCTGAATACTAATCAAAATATATGCTGAAAGTTTGAAGACAATGAAATTTTCCCCCTACTTAAAGTGTTAAGTTATCTAGTTAAAAAAAAAAAAAAAACAACATTATAAAGTAACCACGGTAACTTTTAATAATACAAGTTTAAGTACAGGGCAGATAGTAGTTAAAACAATAGGTTCCATTGTTTTACACCTCACCTTGCTGTGACTTATACCACTCGGAGGTTAGCTTCTCTCTACTTGTTATCTATAGTACGATCTTTCTACTGGGTCTACCCACTACTTACGGCCTCCTCACAGACTGCCTTAGGCTTCCAGATTACCAAGTATGCACAACCTAGAGACAATATTTATTAAAACTATATTATAGGCATCCTTCTGTTTCCTTTTAGCCAACTATCCCAGAGCATTTACTATACTTTAACTGAAGACTAAGAAAGAATAGGCTAAACGTATCTTCCTGGTTAAAGAATTGGTGTTAATGTCAGTTATTATTGAGGATGGTTCTGTTGTTATTATTCTATGGATCTGTTTAAGGTGTTACGAACCTAAACTACTGGTTATAAACTTTATTAAGTTCAATAAAAAAATTATTTTATTGCTTTACTATTTTTGGGTTTTTTAGGGTCGACAATGATATATATTATAAGATTGTTCGTAGTTCTATCATATATCATAATTATTGTTAAAACCTGGCATATAAAATTAAGTATAGGGGTAGGTAAACTAAAGCTTTACACTGTCTGAGTGAGAGCGATAACAGCTCGAATTACTCTTTTATTGACATTTTGTTGCTAAGTAAATCCAAATCAGCATAACTAGTATCGTATTGTAAAATAACAACATTTGCGAGCAAAAGTAATGGCCAACCCACGACCCACGTCAACTACGTAGTTATTGGCGATTGGCGGGTCACGTAGTAATTCATTTATTTTGCGACAAAATGTCACCGTAAGCTTTATGCCTTGGCTGTTATTATAAGCTTTATTTTACTAGTATTTTCGTATTTTGCAATATCCATGCATAGCCTAGGACGCATACTTTTACTTAAGTTATTGGGTTGCTTTATTTACATACTCTGTATCTGTTATAATCATCTATTTTTCTCCAGTTTTATTTATTTTTTTTGTTAAATCTATTATGCATCAACCGCGTTCTTTTAGCGGCATTCGGATGGGGACTCTTGACAATTTGTTTAGAACCGCAATATCAAGGTTCATGTCAAAATTCAGCTTTACCCTAATTTTTCCGAAGTTTAGCCTTTTTTTGTCTAATTGCACTGGACTATTACCTTGAAATTGACTTGAGTGTTTGTCACCTCAATTTTCGTCTTCAAAATTTTAATTAGACTTAATTTTGAGAATATAAGGACGGGCTTATCTCATTACTTCTACAAATATTTCTTTTTGGAAAATGTATACAATATTTTATTGGATAATGTTTACTAAACTCAGAGTGTAACATACTTGGTATAGGTGAAGGTTTATTTGAAGCTGATAGTAGTCATATACCTTCTACTAAAGGCTGGATTTATCGACTTAAGAAACCTGAGTTAGTTAATAAACTTAGAGAGTATTCTCTTAATACCGAGGGAAACGTAAAAACTTTAAGAAAACATCTTCGATATTATATAGAGAGGATGGCCAAAGAACAAGATGCGCCACCTCCGGGACCTTTTTCGTGGTTATATATACCCGAAATGGTATATAATATATACCATTTCGTTTTTTGTTGCAAATGATGGGTAGAATCTGCCCTCTTCGTTTGTTACACCTTCGACCAAACACCTTGTATAACAATTCAGCGATTATTAATTTTAATTAAGGCTGTTGAATATGTTATCATAATTTCTATAATGATTCTTTTCCTAACTTTTTCGTTCATAATTTTTAAATGATTCTTATTTAGTTATTTTAGAGAGCTTTAATAGCTCTCACTAGTAGGGCGCTCTTAAATCATGTAGATAGCGATTTCTATAATACTATGTAGCATTCAAATAGAAAAAAATAATGGTCTTGTCTTATTAGTTAATTAAAACCCTTTAACGACCGACCCTACCATAAAGATATAATATTATAAAAAAGGTTCAAGGAAAAAATAAGTATAAACATACTATATAATCAAATATTTTCATAATATATTTGAGAAAAAAAATTAACCTAGATGTTCGAAAGCCATTATTAGAAACACTAAGATAGTTTATTTGAAAGCTTTTGCAAAAGAATGTGCTTTGCGTATTTTCTACCGATGCGATGCTAGGAAAAGCGACGTACCGTGCGACATGCAGTCACCTCTTTTCGATACATTTATCGTCACTACTCAGGCTTAGCTCTTTCTTCAGAATACCTGTTTTATTATATACCCGAGAATATTAAAATTATTTTTTTGTCTTACGCCTGTGTGAACACCTACTTTAATAGATTGTAATTATTTAGTTTTAGTCTGGAGTTATAATTTGGCTCTATTATGAGATGAATTAGAGGTAAAGAACGTAAAACAAAGTTGAAGTATCACTTCTTTCAGTCAATGATCAATTCAACAATGACTCGTCTTGCTTTGCAAATACAAACAACATTTACTTATTATATTGCATGCGAAATCGTTATAGAGAGGTACACACACACATTATTCTATATAAGTATATATATGAGTAGCCTACTATCAAAGACGGATATTCGACATTATTTATCGATTGTTTTAGTCTAGGAAAAATATGATTTGACATTTGTGGGAGGGGGGTACCATTGGGCAAAATTGCTTCACAAGCGATTGCAGTGGTATTCAACTAAACTAACCTTGCTTTGTAACATATCCAAAATCAGACAAAATCCAATCATGGGAAAGTACCTAAAATCGAATTTAAAATGGCGTTTGTTATTATTAAGGGTAATGAAAGCCCAGCCATCCAATAAATGTTAAACAATGTAGAATAAATTTTGAGTGTGGTTATAAGTTTAAATTAATTTATTTTTCTTATAGTTATAGGCTAGTCAAAATACACATAAAAAATATCAAAATTCGCAAAGCGTGATGTAGTTCTGATTTTTTTATATGTTGTTCGGACCAGTTAGAGCGTTAGGGTATAGTGTGATCCTAAGTTTGCAGCTTCGAAAAACCTGTGCTAGCTGCGTAATACGTGAAAAACTGAAAAAAAATCGGACTTATTTCAGTTTTTGCCATATAGCTCGTACACTATGGGTTGTTCGGTATTAATCGTTATGACAAATTTAAAAGTACAGTATACTTCCAGCAGCATAAGCTCAACCGGAGCTCTATACAACCAATACTTTCCAAGATAAGGCACCTCGAAAATTGGAATTTTTTTCCCCAAAAAAACTATTGCTTTCGTTTCGGGGCGAATATCGGCTATAACTGTTACCTACAAGAAAATTCATTAGGAATGAAGTTGAAGTAAATATAATTGGCTTCCTTTAAAGTCCATTAACAACTCTGTACGTCTAAAAGTTACCGACCGATATGATACTTAAAAAATTACTATAATTTTCCAAAAAATGAAATTTTAATTATTGCTTTTGTTTTAGGCCGAATATTGGCATAAAAGCTCTCCCCTACGAGAGAAGTCATAAGAAAAGAAGTTGTAGTAAATTTAATTGGCTTTTATGAAAAATGAAGCCTGTAGACAATACAGTTCTGTTGCAATTGTAAAAAGATCAAAAAACGGTAAATTGTAATTTTTAAGAAATAAATCTAAACTAATTTTTTTAACAATTTATTGGGCATTAGGCAAAAATAGCTTTCGTGCATACAACCAGATCAGTGTTTGGAAATCAAAAGAAACACTTTAAACTAATAATGTGTATATTGTAATCTAATGTATGTTTTGACTAGCCTATAACTATAAAAAAAATGAATTTAAACTCATAGCCACACTCAAAATTTATTTTTCTACATTGTTTGAATTATATAAACTAACATTTATTGGATGGCTGGGCTTTCAATACCCTTAATATAAACAGACGCCATTTTGAATTTTATTTTTTGGTGCTTTCCCATGATTGGATTTTGTCTGATTTTGAATGTTATAAAGCAAGGTTAGTTTAGTTTAAAACCACTTCAATTGCTCATGAAGCAATTTTGCCCAGGTTGAAGGGTATTTTTTCTTAATTTTCCTAGACTATTTCTTATAGATTTTTGGTAGCTGCATCAGATTCTGCTATCCATTTGCATCAAAAACGACCAGAAAAGGGGTAAAAATACACGTTTTGAGGCGGAACTGTAAATTGCACCATTTTTTGAATGAAGTAAATCAAAGTATGTTAATTGCACCACTCCAATTTAGAACGAACTAAGTCATACCATGTAAATTGCACCGCTACCTCTTAAAACGAAGTAAGTGAAATAGAGTAAATTACACCCCTAATGTAAAAGAGGTTGAAAGGTATTGGTGCAATTTACATAGTGTGACCTACCTCTTTCTGGAAGGTAGTGGTGCAATTTACACTATTATAATTTTAAGTAGAGTACTTAACTTATTTAACACTTTCCGATTAAAAAAATATCTCGGTGCCAGTTCTAAACGTTTTAAATCCCTTGATTTATGATATTGATAAATATTTTTTAAACTTTAAATAATAATTGAATCATGTTCATAAGGAATATTACTAAGGATAGTCGATAAGTGGTCAAATAGATGGCTGCCGTAGATAAGTTTACTCGTTTCTAAAGTTAAGAGAAGCTCGTTATCTCTTCTAACTAGATAAAGGAGAGGAGGTTGCAATTAAGCCTTCGGTGCCTGGATGAGTTAGTATCACTTGTTACCTTGTAATTTATATTCTAATGTTAAACAATTCCACCCGACCCGACCTAAACTTAACGAGCCTGCCTGAAAAAAAAACAAAAAAAACAATTAAAATTCTAATGCTGAGATTAGTTTTGTGGAGCGGCTCTTGCGGTGAAAACATAATAGCTATAGATATCTTCAGTTTTTACCTTATATATATTGTTTTATGGGTAGTGTTTAAATTCTACTCTACCCTTGTTTCGGCTCCTGCCATTGAAACTTTTGTAAACATAAATTAATAACTTTATTAGAGGGCTTAAATTATCCTGGTGTGTATAAGTAAAATGACCTAAGCAATCCATGTTTATTTCAGTGTAAAATCTTTTAAGATTACAATATCATTCATTAACAGATTTGCTATTAAAAAGGCGATAGGATTTTCTATTAGTATTTAGTTAGATTCTACTTTTATTTAAATGCTTCTCCTTGTTGTAGGAGAATATAAGTGACGTTTAAAACTAACTCTCTGCAAGAATTGACTGTAGGCTAATCTATTCCATGTATCCTATTATTGGGGCGAGAGTTACAAGCAGACTCTGTGCAAATGTTTATGATAATTATTGCAAGACTGTGAATGGACTGTGGACTGTACCTAAACCTATTCACTATTCAAAGTCCAGTCCAGAGGATGTCGGTCTGTCTTAGGTTGAAACGTCCGCTAATTGCCTCCGATTCAGCGATAGACATGAGACCTCGCTTTGTCTCATGGGCTACTCGTTTACTTGCAGGCTTGATTCGACTTGCAAAATCTTCAACTCGATTTTTATCTTGCCGACCGTCTTTTAATACTAATTATTACACATTGTATTTGTTTGTCCCTGCTGTAATCTGTTAAGTTGAGGAGGAACTTGTCAGTTCAAGTCTCAACACAAATTTAGCTAAAGAAAGGGCTGGTAAAATAAGGGCAAATAANTCGATTTTTATCTTGCCGACCGTCTTTTAATACTAATTATTACACATTGTATTTGTTTGTCCCTGCTGTAATCTGTTAAGTTGAGGAGGAACTTGTCAGTTCAAGTCTCAACACAAATTTAGCTAAAGAAAGGGCTGGTAAAATAAGGGCAAATAAAAGACACAAACGTTAAACGCTAAAATTCTATTTTTTTAAATAAAGAATGAAACAAGAAATATTAAAGTCCTTGACTAACAGATGAATAAAAAATAACCGATATCACAACGAAATGATAAAAGAATAATAAATTTAATATCTCGTAATTAAAGGGTAAATTTAATATCTCGTAATTAAAGGGTAAATTTAATATCTTGTAATTAAAGGGGCCAAAAGGAGAGGTTATTGGTGAAGGAAAATGTTATTTATGTAAAATAAGGATATATCATCAGAAAAGGCAGGAAGTGAAAATTGATGAGGAAGTTCTGCGACGATAGATGAGGGTAATATTATTAGAAATATCCCACCTGGATATGTGAATGAGTTAAGTAAGCAGCTATTTAAGTTTAAAATAGTTATTTTAGTGAACTCGATCAAAAAAAGTCAATAATTTGTGAAACAATTTAGANAAACCTTATCTCGACAAGTGACATTACTCCATAAATCTATATGTTTTATCTAGACATTCTTCATAATTGAAAAAAAGTACAAATCCTACTTTCAAGAATTACATTGTATCTAGAATTCTGTGCGATTCATACGCTATCTAGATTATTTGTCTAGCGAAAAGAAGTTTTCTTCATTGCGTTGTGGGGTGGGGGAACGTTAACCTTGGCTTCTCCCTACACCCTTCAGAATCTTTCAACAGTCTTCAACCTCAACCTCTCTCCGCATGTTAAGGCTAGTTTGCTTCTTCTCTTTACATTGTGTCATCAGTGTTTCCTTGCAAGCGTCATACCNGAAGTAAACTTCGTCCAAACTCGAAAGTAGAGTTGGTGATTGTACGTTGCAGAATAAATAATGCATATTAAGTATGTTTTATAGGTTAATTGTATAATCGAAAAGCAGTGACGTCACTGATAATATCTAGAGAAAAGACCAATTAGCAGCATTGTCTAGACTAGATATCAATTCTACAAAGAAAGTATTTTTCATACAACAAAAGAAGTTTCATCCTTTTAACATTAAAAATAGTGACGTCACTGATAATATCTAGAGAAAAGACAAATTAGCAGCATTATCTAGACTAGATTATACCAATTCTACAAAAAAAGTATTTTTTATACAATAAAAGAGATTACATCGTTTAGACGTATAAATTTGTACTAGTAATGCGTGTCATCAAGTACTCACGCCATAAAGGCTATGGGAATGAGAGTTTTGGCAAGTTTTTGTGGCGGCCATATTGAATATTTTGGTTACACTTAAATAGAGCAATTTATCTATTTAACTAGGCATCGCGTGGCTCTATAATTGAAGCGAGCGTATTGTAATAAATATGTATTGAATATTGAAAAAAATATATAATCATGAATCATGATTGATGAGTTGATAGATAAAGGGTTTGATAGGAGTGCAGCGGCGTAAGATATCGGTAAAAACGTTGATTTTCTACTTTAAACGTTTTAGGTTCGCTTTTAATAGTTTTAACCATCTTTATTATTTTATAGCGGTGTCGCTGTTGGTTTTACTACAAAATGTTATTTGCATAAAATGNTCAAACAAGAACAAAGATAGGAAACGAAAAATTGTTTGGGGCCATGAAAAATAACTTAAAAAAAAAGTGAAATCCCAACAAAAACACTAAAAAGTGTGACTTATTTTTTTACACTAGTGTAAAAAAATAAGCCAGTTCTCGCGTAAAAAGTAGTGAGATCATAGGTTTAGCCAAGTCTCCCACTGTCCGAATAAGTTCTACTAGGTTTAATTTATCCAGTGCAAGTAGATGATGTTTGTCTGTCTCTCTCTCTCTTAATTCTCTTTCCCAAATCACTCTACACGTTTAAATTTAAATACCTTTTCTGACTTGGCAAATTCACACCCCAAAGAGGCNACCCGAAATTGAATCCCTTCAACCTTAAATAACTTGAAAATGGTGGAGTTTTTGGGGAAAACTCAAAAGACCATTTTTGAAGAACATAAAAAACCCTTTCTAATGAGCTCTTATAAAAGTCAATAACAATAAAGTCAATAATTTTGTTTTGTTTTGAAAAATTTAACAATAAGACCCTCGCCATTACAGGGAAAATTTCACTTTTATAATACAATTTACCCTGTTATCAATTATCTTTTCCTAAAATAAGCATTCCAAACAGGTCAAATCACTTGGATCATATCAATAACACATAAATGAAGTTAATTGCAAATGGGTTATGATTTATTTTTAATTAGGGTGGTAATGGCGAGGGTCTTATTGTTAAATTTTTCAAAACAAAACAAAAGTATTGACTTTATTTTTGTTAAAAAATGAAAAACAGTTAAAAAACGTGTTTTTTCAATGAAAAATGCACAGTTTCAATCCATAATAACTTGGAAAGTATCAACTTTAAAAAAAAACTTAATAGAACAAAAGTTACTTAGAATGGGTCAATCTATCGATCTCATAGTTTATTTTAAATAAGAAATTTTTCTACCCCTAGAAGGGGGTGGATTTCACCCCTAGGGCAAAAGCCCGCTTCGGCACAGGGTAGATTTTGAAGAAGGTTATAAATACTACGTAAATCCAAAGTTTTAAGAAAATCGACGTTGATTCCCAAAATTTAGAGTTAAAACGGCTGGTGACTGGACTATTTGGAGGCCTCCCCATCCCTCCCCTCACNTTGTAAATTTAGGTGGGCGGTATGTTTACGCCAGTTGACTTTTCAGGATAAATATTATTTGTAAAGTTTTGTTTTCATTTAGATAAGGTCGATAGGGCACTGAGGTAGAGTCTCATCGGCCATCTCGGGTTTAGTGGGCTTCTGGACTTGGTCTCTAGAGGTCAGACTGCCGTTTTTATAACCTTTCGGTGTTACGTTATTATTTTACGTGAAGTTATATCTTTTATTCCGTAGCTCCGCAGTTCGGTGGTTAAACTTTTATTGCAAACGAAAGTGAATTTTTCCGCGATACGTAGGTACAGAAGACACCGGGAGCCCCCCACCTGCATCCACCAACCTGCGTACCGGCGTGTTGGACTTTCCCGTCAATCGGGGTAAGCGTTGTATGATTTTTATTATTTGAGTTAATTATTTCATTTGTACGTAAGTGGCGCGTACA
>KZ651207.1:650925-667500 GCA_001010745.2 Gerris buenoi
TAAAGTGACATAAATTAAAGAAATTAATATTTATACATTTCTGTTTTTGTTTTTTTTATTTATTTTTAGAATAATGCAATGGCCGACGTTATGTCAAAATAAAGAGAGGGGTAATGTGGGCGTTTCCTTCTCCTCCCAAAATAAACAAGGGGTTGAAAAAAAACTTGTGAAAAGCAGCGCTATCTCTTGAGAGAAGGTGTCAACACAACTCACTCCCGCGGGCTCTTAATTTACTTTAATTAAAATGTAACATTTCAAGTTTTAATTTAGTTTGATTAATTCAAGCTGTTATCATTATGAATACATGTATACTTTAATTAATTAAAAATGTTGAGAGATTCAATTTAGTTATCTTAATTTCAACTAAATAATGTTAAAACTGATGACTAAATAAAAACACGCTTTTATAAAGAATGGAGAAATGTGAAAATAATTACTTTTAAACAGCCACAGTACTACGAACGATCACACTATGTACCCATGTAACTTAAAATAAAAGCGTGGAGCGCTTTGTTTATAGAACCCCAACGAACGCATTCATCTACTATACAGTCTCATCGTAATTAATTTCAATTAGTTATATGTACTTATACTTAATTATGATGGATCATGCCACAAGTACTGATATAGTGAAACAATTATTGCACACCCTTATGTTGCAGTAAGATTTACTAAAGTTTTTACTTTTGACACTCAGAAGGCCAACCTAAATGATGAAAAAAATAAAGCCACTAGGCCTGTAGGAGGGGGGGGGGGCGGTGACAATTTTGTTTGCCTAGTTGGCCCGACCTTCTTAAATTAAAAATCCTGACTTCTCATGGCTCCCCACGGATTTTCCCGCGCTGTCATAAGTCAAAACTTTAGTAAATTTTACTGTTTATACGAACGAATTTAGATCGCTCTCGCAACCTGTTCCCAGTCGGATTTACCTCCCTCTCTTCCCATTTTCTGTGTAATATGGGCACAAATAAAGAAAACATTGACATTTTATTCTAAGATACATATTGTAATTAACAAAATAAATTTGGATTCATAATTATCAAAAAAAAGCTCCACGCTTTTATTTTTAGTGACAGTAAAAGTTCACAGTTCTTATAAATTGCTGTACTGGTCAAGGCAGATAATTGTAAACAGTCGCAAGAGATTAGTGCAAGTGGTTTTTCAAGGAATAGGCAGGTATCTAAAGGTCTTGGGGTTGAAGAACTGGTGTGGTTGTGAAGTTGAAGCGGGGCTGAGGTGTACAATGTTTATGTGGAGTTAAGCTCTGTCTGTCGGGGACGCTCTGTGATGAAGAGTGCCGAGTGGTGTATTTAAGAGTGATTGATTCGGCCTAGTGATAGGTTGTGTGGATGACTCCGTGACTGGACCCCAATACAAACACACGATTCCACGGCTCAGCTAACAGCCTGTTATTACCCCCACCATCCTCTCCTCCCCGCTGCACACACCCTCACCCGCAGTATACACAATTTAACAACAAAAAACCTATTTATTTATACACGTAATAAACAACCCTGATAATATAATAACTCTAAATACTTCCTCGTTTATCTCGTTAGAGATGTTCCTCCCATTTACATTAATTATACCAATTTCGTATTAGTTTAACATGGAAGAGACCGAGGTGGCGCATACACGGTACGCTCGGCACCTTGTCGCTTATTGTCTCTAATCGCGCTAGATAATTACTTAACCAATACTCATTAAATTAAACCTGTTTTTGTGTAAAATATCTCGAGCTTAGCTTATTAGTATGAGGAGTTATTATATACATATATCCTTTTTAGTAACAACATTATCCTCTCTATTAATGTTATGAATCCATTCAAAATTCAAATCTTTATTGTGTGGTCGGAAAGAATCCTATTAATATTGGGCTTGGATTTCAGTTTTAATTTTACAAAGCTGTTATACCTTAATAGACGTAACTAGTTACGATTTAGTTAGTTATGTTGTCATATTTATATTTTTAACTACCTAATAGCCTAATTAGATCGTGGAAATATGAGCTCATCTTATAAACTACAAGATAAGTTACGAGTTACGTGCATGTGCAGGGCCTATTTAATAAATGGGCCCGGTGGGCCCCGGCCCAGGGGCGCAGAGGTTTAGGGGCGCACGAAGATAGACCCAACATAATCTATTTTTTCAGGAACTAGATTATTCCCGGGAAAACCGTTTTTATATCGTCAGATTTGTTCTGACTACGTTTTAACATTTTTTTTTAAATTTTAGTAGGGATGTGTGATGGACCACTTTATGTGTGAAAAAATATACAATTAAATCATTTTCAAGACGTTTCGACCCTTCAATTTAAGGTCATCCTCAGTCATAGTTTATTTCTGAAATAATCACAATTGATAATTAATACACAATCACGTCTTAATTAAATGTATCCTAAAACATGTACATAATTATATTGAGTAACAATCAAAACTCATAACAATACAAAATTAAATTACGCTTTTTTACTTACATACTTTTTTAAATCAAAATCGTCAAAACCGTTTTCAGAAATAATTTTATTTCAAATTATTTCACAGTTTTTGGGGGTTAACCCAATTTGAAGCTAAAATTAATTTTTCGCTTCGGGGTATGATCTTCTGAAAATGTATGCCAAATTTCGTCAAAATCGGCCCAGTAGTTTAGGCTCCAGACGTCTGCACAGACCACTTTTTTGGACTCAGGGGACCTCAAAACGTGTAAATCCATGAAAATCAAATTTTCTTTTTATATGAGACAATACTAAACTATACAATTTTATGGCTCTTTTCACTGGGCATATTTTGAAGATATAATTAATAAATTTACTATGAAAAAATCGGTCCGAGACAACTCAGACAAACATTCTGATATACGAGTACCTAACACTTAGCCCAGTATTTTACATTTACTAGTTTTGGTAGTTACATTTAATTATTTTATCAAAATTTATCATAAAAATAACTTCTCCTCTGCGGTGAATCCGTCCGCATTTTAATCTATTTTCTCATGAACTAGATTTTGCCTGGTAAAACGACTTATGTCTTTAGATTCGAATATAAATGGACTAAATTTTNGTTGAAAAGTTGCAATATAGAATTAGTTTAAGCAACAGCGTTCTTAAATTAAATTAATATGATAAATTAAACATTTTGTAGGATAAATATTTTTTTTACATTAAGCTCTAACAAGGATTGATTTTAAGGGTTAAAATATTTTGAAATTGTGTTCCAAAGCATAAAACAATCATTATTCAACTAATCCAAACTGAATTTTACCCATCTTGAGCTTTAAAATGTTACTTCATAAGTATTGACAATTAGGGGTAGTTTTCACTCATAAAAAAATATTCAGCGCCCATCGGCTTAATATAATTTTGAAGTAGAGGGTAAGATGAGGCTAATTCCAAATTTTTATGCAAACCGATGCAGGACGAACAAATTGCAAGGTTTTGCCATTTATTGCGAGCTTCATTTCCTTTACTATTAGCTACGTATACGTAGGTACTTAGCAGTGTGATTTTAATACACTTAATGAAATATGTAAGGAACTTCGTTCCTACCGGGTGTCCCGTGACACCACACGTATTTTTTTAGTACCTACCAATGTTGGCACATTATGTTATATGAATCAACAATCTTGTCTAAGTAAGTATTTATAAGATAATGGGGATAATAGTTATAGTATTAATGTTATTTTTAAAGGTAAAATATATACGTACATCGTTTGTTCTCTGGCTTCACATGTTGTAATGCCACAAAAATGCGAGGTCTTCGCAAGCTGGAGTAAATGGACAATTAATGTGTATAGTTATTTCCAGTGAACTAGTTAGTCAGTTCATTGTTAGTCATTCCCTGTGGACAATCAATGCTTTAATTATAAAGGTTGGTTTGTTGGTTTAGATAACAGGCTTTCTCTTGTATTTTCAGTTTCCAGGAAGGTTTGCTTGTTAGATAATATTATAACGATTGTTTTTAAATAGAACTCATCTACTGTTTGTTGGAGCGAGTTTAGGCTGTTCTCTGTTCTTTTGTAATTATCTCCTTTTTACCAGCTAATAAAGAACTGTTTGTATTTTCTATGTATCCTCTGTACATACCCACTTCCTTACATACCTATTCTCTTGATAATGTTTCTTCATGTTACTATTTATTTTATTGGCCGTTTTATCTTTTTATTTTCTCACATTGTTCGCATACACAGAGAAAAACTATTGTGATGGCGAAAAAAAAATTATTTTGAGATTTTGATACATTTACATAGTTTTAGTCCCAAAAAAAGTTTTAAAAAATGTCTGTGGTCTGGGCAGACATGAAGAGATAAATTATTAAGCCGATTTCGATTAAATTTGGTATTCATGTAAAGAAAAAAAATTGTGCCCCCCCCCCACCAACCACTTCGTAAAGAATCAAGAATCGTATGATGACTGTTGAGATAAGAACAATACTTGCCTAGTCACAAGATGACCTGTCCTACATAAATAACTCCTCTGTCTTCTCAAAATAAGACCACCAATTTTTCTACTATATCTCTCTTATTTTCTGCCTAACCTGTCTACATATATTGTCCAACTTTTTCAACACCTCTTCCCGTAGCCCATTTGCACCAGTCCACCTTAACCAGTACCAATTTGAAGTTCCTTCCTTGTAACCATTAATAAGTGGTATACAGTATACGTGTCCATTCGCTAGCTATGGAAGTGCATACCAAAATAAAAACACACTGGTAAATTAATTCTAGATAAATTCTCAATATATACTTATTGTGTGATACATTGCACAATTACTTATTACTTATCCTTAAAAAGTAAATCTACCGAAAGCTAAATATTTGGTATTATTGCAGTACCGTACTAAGTTTCCATTGCCGACATAGCTATATGCTTTAGACTTAGACCACTCATAATTTGCGTGTCCTTTTTTTAGAACCTATAACACTTGTATACGATCATGTGATTATCACAAAAATCATCCTACTCGTAAATTTTTTAATTGTTTGATATTTCCAGCCAAGAAGAAGTTGTGTTCATGAAGGAATTGAGACGTTTAGATTCGAGTCCTGGTCTTCCATGATCAACGTTCAAGTTTATGTGCTCCGTGTTCTGGTCTTGCCTTTAGCTAATAGCTCGCTTCCTATGTAATTATCGTGAAATACTAACAAGACAGCTTCTCCCTAGCCTAACACTCTTATTACTTTAATAGCTCCCCTCCTATGCCGACCATTATCTTGATTATTATGTAAACAACATGATTAAATATATTCCTATTCAAAATATTGTATCAAGTACCTTTTTTCGTGAATGCTGCTATTTAGTATGCTGCCCTTTAGGTAAGTCTTTAATTTTGTTTATGCTCAAGCCTTGTAGTTATGGTGCCGATCTTCCTTTCCNGCATGTGACTTGAATTCAACTAATGTTGGATTTCGCTAAAGTAGAATCTATTTATTGATCATGTTTGTTGCTCAGTTGGGCTCATAATAAATTGATTTACAACTAAAACTATTATTTAGTTATAATAAATATAATTTTATAAATTCGAGCTTGATGTTTTAGGTATTTATTTATTTAGTTCTTAACATTTCTTTCTTTGGTCAAAGAGTGGTTGGCCTACTTGTTATCAAATAAGTTAAAGTTGGAGTAAAAGCGTGCATACTAGTTCAGTTTGAGAACTGAAATTGGTCCGGGTTCCCCAGGGGTTCAGATCAAAGTGGGAGTTTTCTCATGAGACTGAATTAGACTTCTAGTCCCTAGAATTCATCGTTAATATTGTATGCAGACCCTCGGCAAAGACTAACCCAATCAGCTAGTTGCTCGTATTCCATCCCCCTCCGCCGAGGGGACAGCCCGCACCGAAAATTGAATCAGGGCCGATTCCTGCGATTAATATTTAATATCTAGAGCCATAACCCCCGCTTTTTCTGCGGATCCCATTTGAAATTGTAAAGCGAGATATTATCTTCCTTCCCTCCTCGGCCTTGCAGCATAATCACTGCTCTTCTCTTCT
This sequence comes from Gerris buenoi, assembly GCA_001010745.2. Classification (NCBI taxonomy): domain Eukaryota; kingdom Metazoa; phylum Arthropoda; class Insecta; order Hemiptera; family Gerridae; genus Gerris; species Gerris buenoi. The sequence continues at coordinate 656,910 of KZ651207.1, forward strand.
TTGATGTTATTTTTAAACAAAATAATATCGGATTTATTTATTTTTTATTTTTTTAAAAAAAGCCTACTGTGGTTAAGCTTGGAGGTACCATTACAGTCAGGCGTCTGTCTAGTCAAGTGAGTTATAATGCACATTTATTATCTAGCATCCACTTCACCTGTCTATACCTTGTCTTTTTTCATTGGCCAACATTAATCTCTTCTCCAACTTTTCTATTTGTGTCGACATTGAAAGAATTTTCTCGTTTTTAATAAGATTGACTTATTAAAGTAATAATAAGATTGACTTATTAAAGTAAGTAGATAGTAAAGTTAAGTTGACGGCAATGAACTCCTTAATTTATGCCTCTGTTAGTTTACTGTTGTTTTTTTTCTAAAGTTTAACCACGCGTAATGCTAAAGAAATAGTAAAAACAAATCGCTTTGCAAAGTGATTATTTGTATGGGAAAGCGTTTTAGGCGTAAGGTATTATATTAAAAAAAATTGTATTTTTGTAGGTTATAGAGGAGTTTGTTCTGTAAAATTTCTATTTTGGGACGAAGTAATTATCTTTTAAAATTGATAAAACTCAAACTCGGAATCTAAACAAAGATTTAACTCATCTGATTTAAGTATACTTCCTTTTTGAGACCATTAAGATTCAAGGTGCCAGCTTTCCTCTTCAAGAGGCCCCTCTAAATTGGAGGTGATGGAGCACTGTGCTCTCCAATCATTTAGAGAGGAATCTTCTTGAAGTCAAGTGGGCAGTGTCGACTAGTAGAACTCATTAATCTTATAGAATTTTGTGGTTATCTCGTCAAGATTTTTGATTGGTTTCTAAACTCGACGATCTAAATTATAATTTGCTCATAGAAGTTTGTTAAAGGTATTCATTACATACCGACCGGAATGTGTATTGGAAATATTTATTTTTCCCCGCTTTAATACCCGAGGCAAAGATAAATCATAACTGGCTCGGTGAATCATTTCATGGATAATTTCCTGTTGTGAAGCTTTTGAAATTTATACAGATTTTTGGTTATTCAACACCGATATTTATTGAATAAAATATAATCGATCGACAGTAGAATGTAAATTGATAGGTAATATTGAAACTAATAGCTTTTCACCTTATATACCTACTTATTTTAATTCCTGGGAAGACTGCGGTGCTCCGTGATTTACTTTATGGCATTCATTTTTGTTTTCATCCTTAGGTTACAACAAATCATGTATACTAAAGGGTTTACTTGATTTTGACTAATAATATTATCAATAAATCAAATAATTTAATAATAATGAATAAAATAATTTGTTTAATATGTAGGGGTATAGGCAAAAACGAGGACCCTTATACATATACATTCCTAAGCTTGTCTGTCTTTCTGTCGCACCTAATCTCCAAAAGTACCCAACTCAAAAAATTTGAAAATTTCTAGTTATGTTAAATGTTACAAATGATTTTGTAACCTTCATCTTTTATAGCTATGTTTTTTATTACGTATTTTGACAGATTTGACTACAGTTTCTACAGAAATACGCTCTGCGCATGTCAGGATCGAGTTCATGTGTTTCCATGACTTTTTTTAAACGGAAATGCGTCATATAAGGTGTAAATGAAAGAGCAGGACGCCCNAGGTAAGTCTTTAATTTTGTTTATGCTCAAGCCTTGTAGTTATGGTGCCGATCTTCCTTTCCAGATCTAACCCCTCTATTAAGGTATATTCTAATAGTTTTATTCTCTATTACATTATGCAACATCAATGTAATTTTCTTTATTTAAAACACATTACCGCCTATTTGTTTGAAAATAATATTTATTACTTTGGATTTTCCAATCTGAAAATTTTCTTGGATAAATTTTTAAAAATAATTTTCTATTTTAAAGTGTTTATAAGGGCCGTTTCACACTATAGTCCAGTCAATATATCATAATTCATTGCAAAAGGTCCGGTATTTATGATTTTTGGATATGTTGTTGGGACTAGTACCCCTAGTAAAAAGCCTAGTTAGCAGAATCCTAGACCCTGTGGAAGCAGAGTTATAGTTATAGCTGATAAACATTGAAATGTTCCCACTTTTTTCAGTTTTTTATCTACATCTCCTTTCCTGTGCATCTGGGAGAAAAAAATAGTTATTATCAATCTTGTTGAGGAGAAAATTTACCAACATTTTATATCAATAGCTTTTTTCTCTACGGACTATAGTTTTCTAATTACAGAGCATCGAAAATATAATTATTTTTAAAAAAAATACTTAGGCCAATCAAAACATACTTAATTAATTGCTAAATTCACAAACAGTGATGTAGTTCTGATTTTTTTATATGTTGTTCGTACCAGTTAGGGTAATGTGATCTTAAGTTTCGAAAAACCTATGCTAGCTGCGTAATATGTGAAAAACTGAAAAAAATTCGGACTCTTTTCAGTTCTTTCCATATAACTCGTATACTATACGTTTTTCGATGTTAGTCGTTATTACTATTTTTAAAGTCCAGTAAATTTGGAGCATGATTCTATGATCTTTTTTTTCGTTGAATGCCCAAAACTTGTTATAAGAAGTGGTTTAGGTACAATTCTTAAAATTTACAAAATTTTGTGATTGCATAAAAGCCAACTAAATTTACTATAATTTCATTTCTTACGACTTTTTTCGTAGAGGAGAGGCTTTATGCCGATATTTGCCCCGAAGCGAGAGCAATACTTAAATTTTTCCTTTTATTGGAAAACACTGCCAGATCTCTAAAAACTACTGTTCTTACACAATTTAACAATATAACAATAAAGTAATAAAACGTTAATGTTAATATAACAATAAAGTACATAATTGGCCAATAAGTACATGATAGGATGCGAGGAAGCTATGTGCCACACTAATTGGCAGTGATTTTTTTTTTTTTTTTTTTTTTTTTTTTTTTTTTTTTTTTTTTAAATAATCGANATTTGGATTTTATATATATAGATTTACCATTTTTTCAATTGTTGAAGATAATAAAAAAAATCGTGAGGAAAAGTTCTTGCAAAATTTATAAATTATGCTAGAAAAATTAAGAATCTTTTGATGCTGGTAGGACCTCGTATTTCATATCAGGATACAAATTTACGAATGACAGTACAACCAGAGGAAAGATTAGCAACTATGCGAACAAATTGTCAACTAAGCTTGAGAGACAACTTTAATCGCCCGTGTGCGGGGACACGTCTAAACCTTAATGTTTCATTCCACAAGCAACAGTTGACTCACCCAAAGAATCGGACAAGTTGGAATTTTTAAAACGGTCGTATGAACAGGTCGTGGAGGGGATCTCGATATCAGGTTATTTTACTCTTTTCCACTTTTCCAGTTCTTTGTTTTCGTGAGCTCCCGTTTCTTTTTTTTTAACTAGAAAAACGTTGTTAAACAAAAGTTAATGCTATAAAGAACCTGTAAAAACTTTTAATAACTTTTTAATAAAATGTAAAAATTCGCGGACATATTAGTACCAAGATAGAAGGTTTTATTCGTGACGTCACCGTTATAAAATATCGTAGACAAATATTTCGATCACCTGTATTTTTTTGTTGATGAATACGAATCGTTTTGAAAACGAATTGGATCCGAAACGCTTTCAAAACTATGTGTGAACGTAGTAACTCTATTGTGTTTAAAAATAAATCTAATAAAACAATGTTTTGTTCGGACCGTTATTTTCTGATTCTTTTACAACTCAATTGGCATTAACGATGGCTTTTTTTCAAAACAGTAGTAGGGCTTTAACGAGTTTTGTTTCTATAAATAGATAAAAATATTTTTCTATATTTGGCTCTAAGAGAGCGTCTTTGTTCTCTAGACACCTCACAAGTTTCTTTGTTTTCTTTCATCTCCGAAATTATTTAAATTTACTCTGCCGTTCAATTTTTATTTTATTTTAATTAAATAATAGTCGTAATAGTTAAATACTGTATTCAATACATATTTGCAGTTTTTTTTTCAATGTTCATTAAAAAATTAATTATCTGAGCGCAAGGCCAAGTTCAAGGAAGCATGCAGTGTATCTTACCAATTATTGTACTTCTCGTGTATACCAACCAATTGTACTTCTTGAACCAATTCATCCGATTTTGCTCACCCTTCTATCTCTGCTTCCTCTCACGATGGGCTTTAGAAATTAGAAGCATAGATAAAGCTTAAGTAGCTTAGGAAACTTTAAAAATTGGACCCTTAACACCCAGCCTCTTCAACANATTTAAATAAAGAATTTGTTTAATTTTTTATTAGATCAAGGAATTAAAGAGTCTAATGTAAAGGTCAGTAAAATTATGACCTTAAATCGATTATAAAGAAGAAAACAATATTGTTAGAAAAAGTGGAATCTATTATAGTAGAGGAATAAACAGGTACGAGGTCAAAGAGGATTCTGGCGGTAACAAGATGTGGAGGAGGCGGGAGAATAGCTTAAAGGTCATCCGACCAATAAAATATCACGAGGCCCCTGGGGACACCTCCAAGGAGAGGCCAGTGCCGCTTTACATATATATTGGTTGAAAAAAGGACAAAGAAGACAAAAGGGTGATGTATAGCGCCAATTATAACGTGGCAGAGGGCACCAACGCAAATATTCTTTCTAACTTCAATTACGCAACGTGTCAGAACATAATTCAATTAAAAATTGGCTCGGGTCAGCCTTCATATGCTTGTTCGTAATTTGTAAGTTGTCTTAAACAAAAAATAATGTATAACCTTAGCCATCGTATATTATGAGCCAAAGAACTGTTAAAGAATTGTATACAGGTACACTTGGCTTGGAGCTTTCTCAATACCCTATTGATAGCTCATTTTATAGGTTAACACACTAGTAGTAGTAGTAGTAAGGTCCTAGTACTAGTAATAAACAGGTAGGGTGAACCAGAGGTAACAAATATTAGGTTAACACACTTCTNCAACCAATTGTACTTCTTGAACCAATTCATCCGATTTTGCTCACCCTTCTATCTCTGCTTCCTCTCACGATGGGCTTTAGAAATTAGAAGCATAGATAAAGCTTAAGTAGCTTAGGAAACTTTAAAAATTGGACCCTTAACACCCAGCCTCTTCAACAAGGAAGATTTTCAAACTTGACTTTTTTTGCTGACTCACTCACTTATCATCAACATTTTAAGTGACTCCTTGAACAGCTATAAACTTGAAATTTTGTAAACTTGTAGCTATAGCCGTGTAACTGACAGAAAAAATCCAAAAAGTTGACATTTTTCCTATTAATGCCCCTTTCACACGGTGCGGGTCCTGCCCGCAGCTAGATGCGGACGCGGGCCCGGATTAAGTAAGACGTTAGTAAAAACACAGATCCTTTCACACGGCGCGGATGCGGGCCCGGACCCGCGTCTGGGCGAAATGCTCGTCCGGGTACCGATAGCTACGTGCGGGCCCGTGTCCGCACTTGTCATTACTGGACATTGATATTTATGTAGGTTTTCACACGTTGCGGCAACATCACAATTTGATGTAGTATTTAGGCGCTTTTTCGGGGAGCAATGTACGAATAGGATAAATGTACGAATAGGATAAATGTACGAATAGGATAAATTTAGACTTCAGATTTGGATCCTGCAACCTTGAACACTTGAAGTTCAAACAATTTGCATGGGTTTTTATTGAGGATTTAATATTAACTGATGAGCAATTAAGTTTTTCTTTGTTTATAAATAGCTTGGGCCAAAATTTAAAAAAATCAATAATAATTATTATTATGTATAATTTTTGTCAAAAAAATATATGGAAATGTAAATGGAAGTCAATAGGGACTACTGAAGAAATCGAGCGTTAAAATGCAAAATGACTAAAGCATTATTAATACGTTGACTATTAAGCGTTGGTTTTATGAAGTGCTAAGTGTAAGTTGTTTGACTGCTGAGTGGCTGACTGGTTGGTGCTATAATTAAATGGTGTATGCCTAGGATGTGCGTGCTCTCGAGCCTCCTCCCCTCCCACCTGCTTTCACTTCTCACCTTATAACAGGACCTTCTTCCATATTCCTCTTCTTCTTCTCAAACATTTCTCAGCTTTGGTTACTTAACCAAGTTTGCTTCAAAACGCTTAAGCCATATTCAAACTACGTACTTAATTACCTACGTGATATTATTACTTAAATATTACGTACCAATTAATAAGTAAACGTGATAGTATGAAGCTAGATTATTTACTTAGTAAACTATTTTATTTTAATAAATTAGCTCTAGTTAGCTAATTTTCCGATATAGAGATCAAATGTTTATTTGATTGATTTATACAGTTTATTTTTTTATTCTTTCGCTAGCTACAGAAAGTAATAGAAGCATTGTAAACACTATTTACTTTTCTTCACTACCTATTGTAGGAAAAGTATTGTTTTCTCCAAACATTTTTTCGAGATTTCAACGGAATTATCCGTTTTGGGTGTTTTTAAGACCTCCTGAGTGGTTTTCAGCATGACCTATGTATGTGTGTGTTATCATTGTAGCGCCCAAGGTATTTAACCTCGAGAATGAAACTTGGCAGAAAAATCAGTCCTTACCTCAAGTGGTGCTGCCCGGAAAATCAACTTTTTCCTTGAATCCAGTTTGCTGAGTCAGCAAAAATGTTTAAAAAAAAATCGTCCTGATCGAGTTGAAATTTGGCACGAATGTATCTCTCTGTATAACAAACAAACCCATCAAATTTAATTTTGATATTGGCCGCCATTTTGAAGTTATCAATTTTTGAATTTTTAAAGTTGGACGGTAAATAATACCGAAAGTATAAAAATAGGTTTTTGACATATAATAGCATATCGTTTAAACTGGAAAAAATTAAGGAACAAATATAAAAAAAAACCTGATGAAATTCCATTAATTAGTTTAAAAGTTATAAGCGAATATAATTATTTATTAGTGCCATAATTTTGATGACGTCAAAGCTTGTTTACATCTTTCAATATACCGCCAAACTTCAAATAATTAAATAAAATACAGGTATTAAAAATATGGTTTTTTATTACTTCAGAACGGTCACCCATCCAAGTACTGACCACGTCAAATGCTGCGTCTTCCTGCTGCGAAGTAGCAGGAGAGGCCTTTTTAGTTGCCTCTGAAGTGAGCAAAAGTTCCGAGGTACCCCGTACCCGATTTTTTTTTTATATTAGTTAAAGGTATCAATTTAGCAAATTATAAGGAGCGTAAACAGTGGAAATTAATTTAGGGCCATTTGCAGGCTACTTTTTTTTAAACCATCCAAATTTCATAAAAATCAGATGTGTACTTTTGAAGAAATTGGTGTAAATAAATATATGTTCGTGCACATTTTAAATAGAAACAAATGGGCGCAGAAGGTTGAAACTTATATGGGACGAACAATGGGCTAATTATGACCTGTCATACAAATTTCATTATAATCGGACGTTTAGTGTTTAAGATACAAAAATTGAGTGATAGGCCGATAGAAAGACACAGAACCAAAATGTTCTCTGATGGGTGAAATGGATTTCTGTGTAGGAATTTTTGAAATCGGAAAAATAAAATATTTTTTTGTTATTCAGAACGATCTTATAAAGCTTCCGTTACCTTCGGTAAACACGGAAGCAAAATCAAATCAATTTTTGCACATTCAAAAAATGGAATAAATTAGATAATAATTGGTTTTAAAAGCATCAAATCATTAAATTTTACTTTATTTTTATATGACGTCTTAAATTTATTTTATAGGATGTGAGGACGCTACGTAGAGAAGTATTTTTTACTTTTTTATGAGTATTTTTTAACTCTCTTTAAGATAACTTTTGACATGATCGCAGTTCTTGTTGAATTTTGTTGATTAAAATTGAAAATCTTAAAATGCCTTTCACATGGTTATAAAAATAACATATGGTAGTCCAATTTCATAATTTATTAAGCGGAATCCCTTATGAATGGATCTCTATTGAATGAGAGTCGAATAACAGAAATGACTAATTCTTTGTGCTTCTGCTCAGATCTAATCTATATTGCTGGTGCTGGCATAGAAGTGGATTCCAGGCTTCGTCGCACTCTACTATTCAACGGCTAGTATTATGTAGCAGAGACATTTTTAACATTTTTCTTTTAATCCTTTCTATTAAAAGATAAAACATAAATACACGAACAAAGGAAATCACTGTGAAGAGAAGCATACATGGATAAATTTAGCGTTTAGAGAATTGTGCGGTCAGAGTTTTTTATGTCAATCTAATTTTGTTCAAGAGAAAAGAATGAACATTTTTATCCTTAAAGTAAAAACATAACTCTCGACAACGTAAAAATTTAATTTGTTTATTTATTTTTACTGGTCTTATATTACTTTGCTTTGTAAGTTTCATCGCACACCTATAACCCCAATTTTGAACCACTTCCCGTCATTCAATCTTCCCCAAATTTTGCACATAGAAACAACTAAGGTGAAGAATACAGAANATGAAAGGTATCTTTTCAAGACAAGGAATCCCAAGAGTCCTACGAACGGATAATGGACGCCAGTTTGTGAGTGCGGAGTTTGAGACATTCACAAAGTTCTGTGGTATTAACCATATTACTTCCAGTCCATACCACAGTAGGAGTAATGGGAAGGCAGAATCTGCTGTCAAAATAATAAAGAACATCTTAAAGAAAGAGAAAGATGCATGGCTAGGAATTTTGGCATACCGAGCTACACCATTGCAAGGTGGTTTGAGCCCAGCAGAGCTAATCATGGGCAGAAAACTTAGAACTACTCTCCCGGTACCGTCTACCAAGTTGGTTCCTAAATGGCCCGACATGGAAAAGATAAGAAGGGAGCATAATGCAAAGAAGGCAGCAGGGAAGAAAAGATTCGATTCTCGGCATCGTAGTGTAGAACTTAAACCTCTAAGTGTAGGAACTCGTGTCTGGATAAGAGGTATGAAAAAGTATGGAACTATACGAGAGGTGCTCCCTGAGCCTAGAAGTTATTTGGTCTCTACTGCTGAAGGGAAGATTAGAAGAAACCGCTCGATGCTTCTTCCAGCAAGTATTAACCTGAGACGAGGAGCTACCGCCTACCGCAATATCTATCAAAATAATCAGGACGAACAAGATGAAGTTCCAAATCTTCAGGTGCTGGAACCTATGGACCCCAATCAAGAAGCTGCACCCCAACATCGTCCAGGGTTCAGTCGATATGGAAGAAGGCTAAAACCAGTGGACAGATATCAACCTTAAAGTAGAGGGGGTGTGACACTGACAGTGTCTTGTCTAATAATTATTAATTTGTTATATATGATTTGTGAGATGTACAAATACATTGTTTAACTACTATAAACCCAAAGTTGCCTATCAAGACATTGTCAAACAACAAAAATTAAATTAAAATAAAATAAATAATAAATTATTTCAATTTCTGTAGAACTATTCCCCTACAAACCAATTCACCCGGTTGTTCTCACCCATCATATCTCTGCTTCCTCTGACGATGGGCTTTTAAAATTTTAAACGTAGATTAAGCTTATATAGCTAAGGACCCGTTAAAAATTGAGCACTTGATATTCAGCCCTTTTAACAGGGGAGGAGCTGACTCATCATGAACATTATACATAAATGACTTCCAGAATAGCCAGAAACTTAAAATCTTGGTACACTTGTAGCTAATGGCCGTGTAACTGAAAAAAAAAAATCAAAAAAGTTGACATTTTTAATTTTTGCCCTCCTAAAACATTGGGAATACATTTTTAGATGTTATATGAATTTAAGGTTAGTCGCATTGAAAAACTGATTGCACATACAACTATTAACTTTTAATGATTTTGTGAATGCAAGACACAAGTGTAAACAAACCTGGGTGTCACATGTCATTTTAATTTAATTTGTTGTTATTGTTTACCTTTTCTCTTTACATGTCATTCACTTTATTATTTTCATTGTTCTCTGTTAAAAATATAATTCGTTTTTTACTCAACAAATCAGCCTGAGTTATCAATTATTGAACACAGCCAAAATTTTAAACTTTGATTATAGGGCTTTTTCATACCTCCATCAGTTGTTACTTAGTTGAGCTAGATTTTATTAATATTGCTTCTGAAGGTAACGGAATATAGCTAGCTTACCGAAGGTAATATAGGAGCTTACCGAAGGTAATGGAAGCATTAGGTTTGTTCCAACAGCCAATTCCAGAACGGTTCTAGAACCAGTTCAGGATTTTTTAATGCGCATGCGTCTATGAGGACTGGTTCAGAACTGGTTCAAAAAGAGGAGCCTGTTGGAACGATTTTAGAACTGTTTCAGAACTGCAACCTTTAAGTTACCTCCCTATCTCTTGTTTTCATCTTCATGTCGTATCTCTCTCTCTAATTTGTTTATGTTTCACATCACACAGAAATGGATTACTTATGAACATATTCTTATTCTATTGTAAACTCAGCAAAGTTTTATAAGAATGCACATCGACAAATCGTTTTATGAGTTATAAATTGGTTTAAATGATTATATTTCGCTCTCACATTTGGGATTCGTCAGCCTCGTAACAATCCTGTCTTTTAATTTAAGTTGCCAATTAAAAATTTGTTTGTATAAATGGTCATTTTTTTAAACATTAATCATCGGTGTGGAAAGTATTGATACAATCGGAATCGTCGCCATCAGTTTTTCCGACAAAATTT
>KZ651207.1:703287-719213 GCA_001010745.2 Gerris buenoi
AAAGAATAAAAATAAGGGGGTTGACATTATTAAAAAAAACACAACACACCCTGTGGAAACAGTAATAATACTACACTAAAAATAATAATGCTATTGTAGAAATTAGTTTTGTTTAGAAAAACTTGTTGGACAAATTCTTTAATGTAGTATTGCATTTAACATGATTAAGTTTGAAAAAAAAAAATAAATAAATAAAATACTTATACCTATTTCACATTTTTATAATGATAACTTACATTGGTCAAAAATCATAAGTGTTATCTTTAGAGTCCATAGTATATGGTCTTTTACATTACATAGTCCATATGGTCAATTAGGATTTCCCTATGGACAGTATAGTTTGCAGTCCTCATTAATTTAATTTGAAAAAAAAAATCCGCTCATTCATCTCACTTATTAGGGTAATTATAAAAATTAATACATCTCCTCTAAGTAACACGTAAGGTGGTCTGTACGCGTTTTTACGGTCATTTTTTTTTTTTTACAAAAAGTCAATCATAGCTCAAAAAAATTGCATATCAACTAATAGTGTTATGGTACTTAAATTGAAGGGGAATAAATGGAGAAGTTTTACCGACATTTGGCAAACTGTAGCTCATGCCGTTTTGGCAAAATTTCAGGCTCAAACAAAAATAAATTTTAATTTTTTTGATAAAATTAACATTAAAATGAAATTTATGGATATGTTTTGCTCCTTTAAAGCATTTGAAATAGACATTTTCTAAACTGAAATTTTCTCCTCTTTCCAACGGTACCTTTATTTCAGCTCTATCATTAATATTTTAGGTGCAGCAATCGATTTTTTAAAGTAAAATGGACGTACCTTGGAAAAGAACAAAAAAAGTTATTGTGGCGAAACTATTGAGAATTGACCCATTGTTAATATAGTGTTTTTTGTTGCAAATGATGGGTAGAATCTGCCCTCTTCGTTTGTTACATCTTCGACCCAACACCCTGTATAAAACATACTTGATTCTACTCATTTAAAATTATACACAGTGTTCAATAAATTTATTTGTAAACTTTTAATGATTTTACATATTTGAAAATTGTTGTTTTTATTGTAAGCTATTTGTGTATGAAACACTTAATATTAACATAATAACAAAAAGCTAATGAAAAACCTAGTCTCTTTACTTATACGAGTTTCACTGTCCTAGATTGGTCTTTATAGCTTTAGTTTATCGTATAGCATCTCGAATACTTAATGGCTAAAAAAAGGATTACTCTTATAAACTAGAGTTTCATTATGTTCTAATAAACTTCAATTTTCTAACTACATTGCATCACAGTATATATATGTTTCATGTTATTATTTTTTGTTTTTTTCCGGAAGTTTTTTGGTAGTTAAAATTATAGTTTTTGTCATGGTTTTATACAGGATAATAGGGGCTGTATTGAAATAAAAAAAGGGTATAGTAATTGGGTAAGTGTCCCTGGGAGCCAGAGGTAATGGTTCTGATATACAATTTTGACAGGTATAAGGAGGGATAACAAGGTGGGGATTGGCTCCATCTGCTCGAGCTCAATTAAAATATTTCCTCCCTAAGGCTGAAGGGAGGTAATCAGGGGATGATAGCTGGTCCGGTAGATACTCGAGCGGCGGCCTGTCTTCTCCCGACACCGACCGGCAGGTGTCCAATCTGGCCCCGTCAAATTACTACCCCATTCGTCTGGCGAATTGGACTAAGACGTATATCCATCCAGGTGGCTATACACTTCAACCCCCGCTTCGTACGTAATCCTTAACTCTTCAGTGCCGAAGCTTCGGCCTCCGTCAAACACTTAACTTCTGTTCATAAATTAACCTCTTAACCATCACTCACTGAATTTTTCTTCGTTTTTTATACCATTGACTTTTTTCTATAAGTAGAATAATAATACTTCACTATATATATTTCTTTTCATCAGTTATTTAACAAAAATAAACTAACTTTTTAATAAACTTTATTTCACCTTATTTTTGGAACGGAAGTTCCTTATGGCACGTTCTGGAGCCCGGGAGTAAATCCAAAAAAACGATCAAAATCGTCGTCACAAAATCACCGTCACAAAAGCACCGTTACGAAATCTACCGATGACGACAACTTGAGTAAAAGATAACCGAGTTCGTGGAAATTTGGTACACATAACACATTCATCTTACCAATGCCCAGGCTGAGTTCGTTGGACAACGTTATCTGCCCAAGCGTTCACGCGTAAAGCTCGCGTAAACGTAAGCTTCAAATTTAAAATTGGAACTTTTGGACGGGAAAAAATTCTAACTTCATCTATTTAATGAGACAAACAACTTTTAAAATATTTTTTTAGTAAAACGAACACCGACACTGCTATGAAGTGATATAGAAGGCTAAATTTATTAAAGCGGATATGAACGTTTAAAATAAAAAAAAAAAATAAAAAGTTCTTTTACTGATATCTTACGTTCTAATGTATAGATTTTAATAAAACGTCTTACAAATCGTCTAAATTACAATTGAAACAGGCATGTAAAATTTCTACCTGATACAAGCAGACCTTTTTTAAGCAGGGAAGAGATATAATTTATAATATTTTAAATTAGTTGGCCGGATAGGTAGAAAATAGTCCATTTTTATCTAACTACAGACATACTCTGTAACTATAAAGTCATCATGATTTACTCTTTTCTTATTCAAGTAAGACTATTGCTTTAATGATACAAATAATGCTTTTCTTTTAATTTTCCCTTGACTCCGCTTGGTACAAACAAATAGTTTCTTTTAATTTTGTCTCTTTTATAACTCCGTCATGTATAGGAAGTTAGCAACGTATACGTATACTTAGCATTATGATTTTATCATTATATTTAATAAAAAATGTAAGAAACCTCGTTCCTATCGGGTGTTCGCGACGCCACGCGCATTTTTTAAATCCCAAGGCACCAGCTCTGAATTACAACAGCACTGTAGTTTTTGTTCTCTGTTATTTCAAGTTCTATAATTTATGTATGTACACACACACACACACACACACTTAATTTATCAAATTTCAGTAGTAAATGGAGAAAAAATACTCACAAGAAAATAAAAATCTTAGGAAATTAAATGTACATTCACAGGCAAAACAAAGTTGACAGGCTCGGCAACTTTTAACTAATTCAAAATATGTAGTAGCATTTATCTATTAACCGAACGAAAACGAGTGCCGGGTTCTACGTCAACGGGCATTGTTGGCAAAATCATTTATTGCACCATCATATATTGTGTATATATATATATATATATATAATTTTTGAATAAAAACAAAATATGGATATATATATATATATTTATACAGTATGTATGAATATATTAATACTTCTTACAAATCAGTTTATTGTTTAATTAAAAGACTAAAAGCTCTTTCCAAATCCGGTTAAATATGTATAAAAGGATGGAAGACATTTCAAATGGTATGTACTATTTTTAAATTTTAATCCCGGTACAGAAAATTATCGTGAGTGTCTTAATAGTGTTTTTTACGAAGCATTTTAATTAACCAATTTAATTAATACTTTTAATGCTTAATTGAAGTCCTCTCCTGACAAAAAAATGTGTTGGTAATAAATTCTACTTCTGCATTTGAAATAAACTTATTTAAAGGATTTGTTAGATGTCCAAGATTTTCAAGTGTACAATAACTTATTGTGTGCGAAAAGTTCTTGATGTGGTATTTTGGTGACTAAATTTTATTCGTGTTGGCCGAATTTTGTAAGGTAGGTATTGGAATTTGATAAAGATATCTTGGTAGATGAATCTTCCATACATTCCCTAAAGCAGAAAAAGAAGAATGCTCTTGTATGTTTTTTGTCGAAGAATCCACCTGGAAAAAAGGTACAAAAGATGGGGACTATTGACTCGGTCTTCTGTTTTCTCGTTGTTCGATGATCTGTTAAACAGATATCGAAGGAACAAACGAGGGAGTGAGCAATGAACAATAACAATGAACCTTAACATTGCCAAGCGTCTCACCCGAAAAATAGGCAGAGACTTTTTAATGTTCCTATGTCACGGTCAATAATTTCGGTAACCGTCACACATATCATGCATGTCACTAAAAAATAAAATATATAGATATTTATATAGGATCTGCTTCTTGGTCTGTACTCATCGCATCTATCAAGCGTCCAGACCAAATTCTAAGATACTTAACCAATTTAAATTATATGCATAGCAGGGTTGCTTGCATTTAGCAGGGTTTAATCCTGACGTAAATTTGACCAAAGAAAATGGTTTTGCCCATCTTGAATTAATAAGAATACATATGATGTTCCGTTTAAATTCCAATAACAAAAACAAAAGTCTCATACATAATATAGGAATACATAACCTGTGGAAGTTTAAGCGTTCTAGGTTTTAAGATTTGCCCCTGCATAGAAGTGAAGCTAATTAAATGCATGTAAAAATTAATCTTTTTCCATATTAATGAGTTGTCAGTTAAATCACAGACTAGCTTTCGGGTACACGTCGGTCAATGTGTAACATAAATATGTTTAATTATATGTGGCTATTATTTGTCCTTTTTTTTCGTCCTCCATAAACCAAAGCTTTATTATTTTATGAATTTATAATTAATCACCATTTTCCTGACTCATTTAATTTGCATAATTATTGCTTAACACTTAATAAAAAACCTCTACTATTAAAAAAATGTCCAATTTTTTTTCATAGCGTTATTTCCAAGTCTACGAATTATTTATTAACAGACATACTATATACTATAGCATGTTTCCTATTAACAATGATTTTTTAAACTATAATGCACTGTTTTAAAATGTTCAATTTGATTCTGCTCACTTAGATTTTGCTCTGATCACATAAGTATTCTACAATTAGTTGCTGTTTAAACGAAACGTTTTTATTTTTGCTGATTTAATCAAAGCAAATGCTTCTTCCTATTTATTAGATGTATTTGTAGATCACCCTATAATACTACTGCCTGGTGGCTATGGATACGAGGCAGGGGCTCTCAGCTAAGGGACGATTAGACGATCAGTTCCTTGCCGTTTGTGCTCGCTCCCAACGGCGATTCTCCCTGTCTGGGTTCCCTGCTGCTTATTTTAATCAACTAATTTCAATCTACGTGGCGAGACAAGTAATGTTATTCCTTTATAGTTAAACATTATCAAATTTAATTTATAAAGCATGATATTGTATAATTATTTTAGTAAATGTTGGTTTTAAAATTGGAAGCCCACTATAATCCTAATCCGTAGCAAGTTTTCTTGACGAATAAAGTTATTTAAACGCCATTATGGTTTTCTGCTTACTATCCTTGAGGTTTTAATTAGTAAAATGGCTTCATTTTGAACCCAGTTCGTATTTGTTTTAACAGCAACATTCACTCCTGATTTAGACATTATTTAATAAATGATATTTCGTGTATAATGAAACTTTTGATTATTCGTCGAATCTGTACGTAGGAGGTGCATGCTACTGCCTCATGTTTTACGTTTTTGCCCTGAACTTCTGTTATTTCCTTCAGTTTCTACTGTCATAAAGTCATAACTAAATCGAAGTTTTCAGGCCCCAGGCTTGCGTTGTGAGTTGTGACTTTAAATAAGGGTCGACATTTCCGAGTTACTAATAATTAGCCCTCTTGACTGAGGGATCAACTCCCGTGTCATTATGTTAAACAAGTTCTAGGTCCTCGTTTATTTTCCACCGACTCCCTGGACAAATGTATCGGAACTGACAGCGTTATTAATCGGGCAGCCATGTTCGGCCCCTGTCTGTGGAGAACCAATTAAAGACGTCTGCCCCCACTTCTCCTCCATCTTTGCCTTTTTAATTAACAGGGTGGAGGTAGCCGTAACGTTGGCCAGTCTGTGCTGCCTCTGCTACTCGAGAGGAAAACGTTATTATTTATTTGTCTCCATCTGTATTACCCCCTCCACCAACCCCCGTCTACTATCTTGATAGGCCGGCACTATTGTTCCCGCAGACACCTCTAATTACCTTACTCAAATAGACCCCTCCTCCGCCTTGATAACACTTATAACGACTTCTAAGATACTTACCACATTAACCCTACAATTTGACATTGTCTTATTAGCGCCTCTCTTCCTTACTAACAACCGCTCATAAATTAAGAACCTTCTCTAATTACATCCTTGATTTTTTTTATATACTTGTCACATATCTGCCTTGGAAAATTAAGTTCTCACATTTCAGGCTTTGTAGTTTTTCATTGTTTAATTAGCTTGTGATCTCAATATGACATTCTTTCTTATTTTTTTTTTTTTATCAGTCCATCTGTAGGTATGAATTTAATACTTATTGCCGATCTATAAGGCTAAACAATCGTTTTTAAGTTAATTTCGTAAATATCTTGTTATATATTATTACAGTAACACGTTTTATTTGTAGGAAACTTTTAATTAATTCATACTTGACGAAATATAAGTGGCAGAGAAACGCGTTTTCAAAATGTTGGTAATAAATTGCTTAAAGCTTTGGATTAAAATTAAACAAAGAAATATTATTTAATTGCTATTTTAACCCAGTTTAGTGATGGTATAGAAAAAGTATATCACGCATATGCATTGACAATTATGTGCTTGGGGGTTGTTGTCCCTAATTCCTCCTCTTTATCTTACTTCTACCATAACAGATATTTTTCTTGGGTGGCTAAGCATCTTCCTCTAAATCCCCACAGCAATGATCCCATGTGTAGCAATTCTTTAAAGAAATAGCTATTTATTTCAGTTGTAGGGTCTTGTAACCGCATTCTGTTTTTAACTAGCCTTTAGTGAATTTCACGTTTTCCTAGGTGTGTAATAATCGTAATAATTTCACGATAATAAATGTCCTATTACTAAAACTTTGTTTTGTGTCTAGTTTCTAGCATAAATTAGTTTTAAATATTTAAATGAAATTACTAGTTGTAAGAGAACATATATTAAATCTTGCCAATGCTTATAATATAACTTGGCAGAATCTTCATAACGGGACTTTATTAGGATTTATTTTATAGACTAGAATCCTGAGTCTTAATAAAGACAAAGTCGATTTGTGTCCTCAGTATCTCAATAAATAAAGAATAAAGTGGATTTAAAAATGTAATTTAACATTGAATGATTCATTCTACAATGCCTAATTAATAGTTGTTGACTTTTCAAGCGAATTTCCATTAAGTAACATTATGCTTGTTTTCTCCCGTTTGTTGTTTTATTGTAAAGCCCCCGGCTGTTGGACTTGAATTATACATTATGCATTGTTATTCCTTTCCTCCTCGCGAATCCTAAACAGGCAGTTAAATTAGATATTTTCGTATACAAAATAAATAGCTTTTAATTGGTGCAATGGGCTTCTGTTTTAAGCGTATATTATACGCTTGTTAATACAATATGAAATTTAATGCTTTTAATTTTATTCCAATATAATTCATTAATTTATATTTGAAACTGTAATTGAAATTGAGTAATCAAAATTCAGAGATAAGACAACTTTACAGATAATCATTACATGATAGTGAGAGAGGCGAGTAGTCTTAACAAATGATTTTTTTCTAATAAATCCATAAATATGGTATTAATGAAGAAAAGGGCCAGTAGGAGTTATAATTCGCTGTCACTTGAGCACATCTTCTGCATATCTTAAATATGAAGAATAATGCAGCATAAACAATTTCTAAGAACTTTAAATATCTTCTCGGGATCTGGATTCCGACGTCAGAAAAGCTTAACATGTCATGTTTCTTCACTTATTATATTAGATCCCAGTTTATGTTACCCTCCCGGCTTTTTTTTCGATTTCAAAGTTAAGAAGTTAAAACTAGATTTAAATTTGAAGATACAAAAAAATAACTCTCATGCATATAATAAAAATGTAATGGAAAAATGGACCTGTTGCATTTGTTAGAAAGTGACAGTATCGCTGTTATTGAAACAGAGCTTCTGGTCCTAATCCGACACTTCTAAGATTCGGAGTTGAGCCCGGTGATAGGTTCGTCTGAAAGTTAATGAGATGTTGATGTTGTTGATAGTTTAATCCTGCGTGTAGCGTGTAAGTCAGCCCTCGCTTTTACTTGTCTCCAGCCAAAGACCCCTTGTCATCCCCCTAAGTTTTTTTTTGTACCCTCGCCTCATCCGTCTTGGCTTTCACCTGGCGTCTCTTGAGAATTGACTACTTCTCACTTTCGGAACCTCAGTCCCCACTTATAAATATATATCGGGTTCTGCTTGAGTTATATTAGTTCTTCTTGAAATCTGGATTCTTTCTTCCCTGTCCCCCACACGTCCTCTGTCTACCACTGTTTTTCACTTCCTTCTCCATCTTGGCACTGCCTTATTCCTTCTCTCTCTGTCCTTATCTTGAAAACCTATGTATCTCTTTTAGCTTAAAAAAACATTCAAGTTTTTTTTTTCTTTTAGTTTTTTTTTCTTTTTTACCTTTAAATTCTTTTGAAGCTTATTTTATTTTTTTTTTTTATTTAAGTTGAAAAAAATATTCTTGAGCATTCCTCACCTAGGAAGAATTTTTATTATTTTTCATTGACAATATTTATGATTCTCCGTTGATATCTTTTCGTTGTGGCTGTTTACAAGACCTATTTTATTCCATCATTTTTCCATTTTTTAACCTAAATACATTGACTTAGATTTTTTGAGACTGATTTCTGATTAAATATAATTAGAGAGAAGCGATATGTTCTAATCAATGTGGAATTACTATTAATTTTTTATTAAGCAGGGTACACTCGATCTGGTATGCCTAGTTTTAACTGAACGATCCGTTTTACAGCCTGTCTCTTGAGCATATGTTTGATCCGGCCGTTTGAAAAGTCACGACTGGAAGATGTCTATAGTGTACAATTAAAAATAGAATCCCATTTAGTGTGGCACATAGCTTCCTCGCATCCTATCATGTACTTTATTGTTATAATAACATTAACGTTATATTACTTTATTGTTAAATTATTTATTGTGTAAAAACTATTAATAGTTTTAGCGATCTTTAACACTTCATAGCGTCGTCGCTGTTTGTTTTACTAAAAAAATGTTTTTTAAAAAATTGTTTGCCTCATTGAATAGATGAAGTTTAATTTTTTCCCCCCGACCTAAAATACCAATTTTAAATTTGAAGTTCACGTTTATGCGAGCGTTGCGCGCTAACGCTTGGACGGATAACGTTGTCCAACGAACTCGTCCTAGGCATTGGTAAAATGAACATCAAAGTCGTCGATATTTACTCAAGTTATCGTCACACGTTTCAGAATTCGCGGACTCACAGACCGATAGACAGAAACGAGACCAAAAATGTTTCCTGATGTTAGTTAGAAACGGATTTATGTCTTGGAATTTTTCAAATCGGAGACATAAAAGTTTTTAGTTCTCAAAAGTAAACACAATGCTTTCGTTTCCTTCTCGGATGCAATAATCGTATTATTTATTTGCATTACTTTTACTTTTAATGTTATCTATCTTGGTTATTAAATCAAGTATTTACTATATTAGCAATTCCTTGCTTAGAGTGGTGTTTGGAACGAAGTTGTCTTGGAACGAAATCTACCGATGACTTAAGTTAAATATGACCGATTTAGTTGAAATTTTATACACACATTTGGTACATTTTACCGATGCCCAGGACGAGTTCGTTGAACAACTTTATTCGCCCAAGCATTCGCCAGCGTTCACATACACTGAAGACGAAAAAAAAACTAATTTTATCTACTCAATGACACAAACAACTTTTTTAAATATATGTATATTTTTTTTATTAAAACCAACACCGACGCCGCTATAAAGTAGGTTTTAGAGATCGCAAAAACTAATAAAGCGGACCTAAACGTTTAAAATTGAGAAAACAACGTTTTTACCGGCATTTTACATTCTTAACGATTTTAATAATACTTCATGCATATCGTCTAAAATATAGTAATTGAAACAGGCTTAAAAAATTTTAACCTAATGCAAAAAGATTTTTTTTTGTGGTGAAATCATATATTTTATAATATTTTAAATGGAATAGGGTGGAGTGTGAGGGTTAGGGAATAGTTCTGTTCCCTCACTACTCAACTCTATATGATTAACACAAATATTTTCTCTATATTCAATACATATTTATTGCAAGGCGCTCGAAAAAAAAAAAAATAAATAAAAAAATAATTTTGCCTTAATTCCGCTAAGTAGATATAGTTAGTTACTTTTAATTTTGTCTCTATTCTAACTCCGCCATGTATAAGTAGTTAGCATCGTATACTTAGTAGTGTGATTTTCTAGTTCATATTAAATGAAAAACGTAATGAACTTCGTCCCTACCGGGTGTCCCGCGACACTAAACTTTTTTTATTTTATTAAATCTCCATTTCGAAGGTCGCTTGTTTCTTAAAGAATACAACAAAAGTGGTGTATGTTTAAAATATTGAAGAATTTATATTTTATGAATGAATAACGTATCGGGCTGATCGAACCACTTAAATTTTTAATATCGATAGTGGAAGCAATCGATAGTGGAAACTGCTGTATGCTAGCTAATATTTGTATGTCTTGGGGCAAGCGACTTGTTTCTTTTTTAATGTTTTTAGTTTTTATTTTATTTTTTATCACTGCTGTCAGCAGGTTGTTTTAAAGCCTTAATCCAATTTTGGAAAATCGTAGTAACAATGAGTTTTTAACTCTCTATATAGTTATCTACCTTTAAGTGGCAAACCTTATTATAAGAAAAA
The DNA here is from genome assembly GCA_001010745.2 of Gerris buenoi. NCBI lineage: Eukaryota > Metazoa > Arthropoda > Insecta > Hemiptera > Gerridae > Gerris > Gerris buenoi. Next base: position 713,956 of record KZ651207.1, read on the forward strand.
ATAACACTTATATTCACGCAACAAAAATATAAATTATAATCTTTGTTACTCTAAAATATAAATGTATTAATATTTATTTCTATATGTATATGATATTGTATCTCAGAGAGGTCTGAAAAACCTGCTATGATTGGGGGAGATGGGAGATAAATCAAATTGTGAAACTCGACTGTAATTTAAACATAATTTGGTTCTGTTCAAATTTATTTATATTGAGCCAGGTATACTTGGTAGAACCTTAAAGTGATATGGTCGAAGTATACAAAATAGAACATTTATTTGCAAGAAGATTTTCCAATTCCTTGTTAATTGACAAGCTCCCATTACATTCATTTTATTAACTTGTCTATCCAATTTTACTTTCACACGTACCTTTCCCTAATTAGACTAGATACACTAATTTATGATTTATTTCTCACTGATTTCTGATTAAATAAAATGTAATGAGGCAGAAGCGAAAGAACATATCATTCGATTGTTATAACCTAATGAGGAATTACTCTTCATTTTTTTCGTGTGCATTGTCTATTTTATTTTATTTTTTTACTCTACTTCTTTTCGCACTCTCTTTTTCTTCTTAAGCCTTTGAAATAATGGTCATAGGCTGTTAGTTTCTGATATCAATTAAATTGAACTTTTTTTACGTTTACTTCTTTATTACCTAATAATAATTTCTATACCAAAATAAGTATCTGTATAAGAATAATAGTAAATAAGTTAATACAAATTGTCGCATTGCATCTACTTTTAACGGCTGCGCACGAACTGGACAACATTCCTAACCATAAGGAAGGGTCAGAAAAGGGTCCACTAATCCCTGAGCACGAACTGGACAACATTGGCGTCAGTTGGATGATGGTGGCTGCCAAAAGTGTGCAAGGAATTGGCTTCGACCTACTAGGACAGGAGTTTGCAAACTTGGGCTGACATATTTAGGAAATTAAGAAGTTGGTGACGTATTTAGCCAGCATGGGTACATCATGCCTCAGAACTCATAACTTTCAATGTTCGCTGGCTATTTACTAGATAATTACATTAATGTTCGCCCTCTTTCCCACCATTTATGTGAGCTGAAATATCAGCTGCTTTATGGCGGACAAATGCGTACGAGACTTTTCACTCTAAGTTCACTAGTTTTTTGAGTCGCCACACCCCAATATTTTTGTTTTTTTAAAACCCTGAAAAAATGCAAAGTGATACAAATTACATATATGCGAATGCAAAATCAAATCTAAACAAAATATCAAACATAAATTCATGAAGAGTTTAATTTTTATTGTCATGCGTTCAAATTTTATTGTTATGTTCTCCCATACTTCACGGATTCATTATTTTATCTTCTAATTTTTATTTTGAGTATTGTTTTTAAAATGCACAATACAAATTTATTTAAACTTTTTACTACGTTTTTATTAGCTTGCTTTCTTGTTAAGTTAGTGAGAGTATTATGTATGTGTGTCTGTGTAAAAACAATCAATAATTTAACAATCTTCTTTCGTTATTAAAGTTTGGTTATAACTTAACTAACTTGTTATAGGCATTGCCGATGAGGTTATCACCTAAAATTCCTCGGATAAGTGTACAACACAGTTTTGGTAACGGTTGTCCTGTATTTTTTAATGCTGTTGTCAATAATTAGCGAAACAATGGAGAAAGGGTTTGTAAGGGCGTGAGACTACTTAATTAGCAAGTTGTTCCTTTCCAAGAGGCAGAAAGGTCATGAAGTCATGCGCCTCTCTCCCTGATGCAGAGCCCCGTTCTCTCCTGGAAGCACGCTCCGGCCTTTTTCAACTCGCAAACCAAGCATCCTAGGAAAATTATCATTTAAACGGGGAAAGTGATGAATTTGATATTCTAGCACACGAATTCCCAATGTCATATTGAGGTAAATATATTGAGAGGTGAATACGAGCATATTAATTTTGTGAATTGGAACCACCAACTAAGACTTAACAAGAATAAGAAATATATATTCGTTAAGTATATTATTTTAACTATAAATGCATTCGATAGGTGAATTATGAATTCGTCTTCTTATAATCTTGAAAAAGGTACTTCTTCATTACAATTGCACTACATTTTTTAAATCCTTTATATTAAACTTCACTTTTGTGCCTGGTTGGGTGGGTGCCTGGGCCTGGCGTCAACATTTTTGGAAGGCTAGTTAACCCTCTTCCACTTATCCAATCGAGCTAAAACTTGGCACATAGACTCTAATAATACAAAAACATTTTAACAAATTAAATAATTAAATAAATTAAATTAAAATTAATTAATTGGTTGGTTTATAAAATCTTTGGAGGGCTAGTTAACTCTCTTCTAGTCATCGAATCGAGCTCAAACTTGGCACATAGACTCTACCAATACAAAAACATTTTAACAAATTAATTAATTAATTAAATTTAANTTGTCCAACGAACTCGTCCTAGGCATTGGTAAAATGAACATCAAAGTCGTCGATATTTACTCAAGTTATCGTCACACGTTTCAGAATTCGCGGACTCACAGACCGATAGACAGAAACGAGACCAAAAATGTTTCCTGATGTTAGTTAGAAACGGATTTATGTCTTGGAATTTTTCAAATCGGAGACATAAAAGTTTTTAGTTCTCAAAAGTAAACACAATGCTTTCGTTTCCTTCTCGGATGCAATAATCGTATTATTTATTTGCATTACTTTTACTTTTAATGTTATCTATCTTGGTTATTAAATCAAGTATTTACTATATTAGCAATTCCTTGCTTAGAGTGGTGTTTGGAACGAAGTTGTCTTGGAACGAAATCTACCGATGACTTAAGTTAAATATGACCGATTTAGTTGAAATTTTATACACACATTTGGTACATTTTACCGATGCCCAGGACGAGTTCGTTGAACAACTTTATTCGCCCAAGCATTCGCCAGCGTTCACATACACTGAAGACGAAAAAAAAACTAATTTTATCTACTCAATGACACAAACAACTTTTTTAAATATTTTTTTATGTAAATTTACAATACATTATTTACTGTTAGACGCTCTCTTCAAAGATAATAAAACGTTTTTCTTTTAATTTTGCCTTAACTCCGCTAATACAGGATGTCCCGCGACACCACACGTATTTTTTTTTATTTTTTTTTTTTGTTGACGTTGACGTTAAGTTTTATTCTAAGAAATGAACGCTGGATATTTGATTTTCAAGGTTTAGAGATGGTTAAATTCGATAGACAAGGGAAAACTGATGTTGTCTCTAGGTGTATCTGAAAGGTACAAGACGCCACCCGCCTCTATCCTTAGATCATCTCCTTCATTTGCATATTGTTTCGTCGCCCTTATTCTCTTACCTGTTAAAATTCTTCACTGATCGGATGAAAGCATTCAGATTCTTAATCCTATCAACTTCTGCTTCTATTATGAAATAAAATATGTATAGTATTTTTTTTTTATTTAATTTATTTTTTAAAGTTTTCAAGTTACTATTGTGTTAGGAAAATTATTTGGTGTGTTTATACAATTTTTTTTACACTATCAAAAACAAAAATTTTTGACAATAGGCCTACAATGTTCTCTTAGGTGGTCTCACTTAAATGAGAAACTAACGACTCAAGTTCTGGTTTAATACTTTACTGCTGACCTGAAGCTCAAACACTTCTAGAGAGAACAAAATCACGGTCTATTAAACTTTAGCTACCCATTTTTTCTTTCGAGAGTAAGAATTACTTGGTTACCAGTAGTAATATCTGGAGGCCATTTTTAGCCGATCGTTAGTCATGGTACTAATGTGTTTTCTTTCATACAACTTGGACCAGGGGTTCCACTCCGGACAGCTTTAGTACGCCTTTTTTCTCCTCATTCACTAACAATGCTAAATTTTTATTGTTCTCCTAAGAACATTTAAGTATAATTGATCAGAAACGTGAGTACCTTCGTTAAGAGTTGAGCAATAGAGCAGGAAGCAAAAAACTCCCGTCTGTATTCTCGGGAGACCGAAATGTTCTCCTTTTATTTTTTGAGACGCCTAACGCGGAGCAGTCTTGCACAATGGATCTTTGACTTGTTTTTTATTGTAAACGTTGATAGGCTATATAAAAGGGTGTGAAGGGTTTAAGAAGGTAGCCCCTTGGACCCAATTGTCGAGTTTAGCATGTGGGATCCGGTTCTTAATCTTATTGCATAATAGTCACTTTGTCCCATTGGCTTGTTAGGCGCCGCGTGCAGGTGTCCTTTTTCCGTTCTCTCCTGCCCAATGGCTGCCGGAACATACCGATCTCTGTCCTCTTCAACCTTGTTATTTCTTTATTTCCTCTTTGTGTCAAGCTTTCCTTTTTTTTAATCGGTTTAATTGTTTCTTTATCTTGATCCATATGTTTCTAATATCACTATTATTGACGCTCTAAAAAGGGTGTTAATTTATTTTTCCTACAGTTGACCGATAAAGTGGTTGTTATTGCACTCAAAATAGTACGCAAAACAGCAGATTCCTGCACTTGCTACTTTACCGCACTGGTTTTACTTCACCGCACTCATTTTACTTTACCACACTCCAGTGTTCCAACTTACAAACATAAAGACCTTAAATCTAAACAAAGATTAAATAATCCAAATTATAATTTTAATAACAATGACAACTAATGATTATTTTTTAACTAACTACATGAGATAAACACTATATATCAAGTATAGTAATATTAAAATATAAAAATGTAAAGATCTAATAATACCAGCCCATAAAAACCAAGTTTTTATTATAAATCCTTTATATTTTTGCATTTTAGTTCTGAAGGGAAATATTGGTATTCATTCATTTCAATTTTAAATAAATAATTTAAAATTAATTAATTAGTAACATTAAATTAATTATTATATTTGTTACAATGATTTTGTACCGGTAGAGAGTCGAAATGCCAAGATTCAGCAAGATTGGATAATTAATTGAATTTTTATTTATTGTATTACTTTTTTAAATTTAATTATCCCATTCATTTTGAAAAAGATAATTTTTTTAAATTTAATTAATTAATGAAATTAATTAATTAATTAATTTGTTAAAATGTTTTTATATTGGTAGAGTCTATGTGCAAAGTTTGAGCTCGATTGGATGACTGGAAGTGGGTTAACTAGCCCTCCAAAGATTTTATATACCAACCAATTAATTAATTAATTAATTATTTTTTTATTTTATTTTTTAAAATTTATTTAATCCATTCATTTTATAAAAAAAGAATTAATTAAATTGAAAAATTAATTAATTAATTAATTAATTAAATTTAATTAATT
>KZ651207.1:815323-825539 GCA_001010745.2 Gerris buenoi
GTTACTTTCAGTAAGCTCGGAACTAATAATAATAATAATAATAATAATAATAATAAACTAAATAATAAAATCATAATTAAACTTTAAACAATGATTGTTTAAATATGTTTTACACTGAATTCGTAACTTTATTCTTAAAGTGCGGTAAATACCTACCCGGAATTTCGTTATAAAGGTTCTTTAAATTTTTAACAACTAAATAAAAGTAATGAAGATTGTATTTTGCTTACTTTTCTGATATTCTGTAGAGGTTGGAAATAAAAGCTTTCCAATTATTTTTTGTGTTATAAAAATTGTAAGGCCTGCAACAAAAGAAATGTACACCACCACCACAAATAATAGTTGCTTACCTTATCTTATCACTAATAATGGCCCTGGCTTCCTGAGTGAATTCTCGTTTCAAAAATAGTCCCCAGTGAATCGCAAGAGTCCAGCTGTTATTTTTATAGACAAATATTGTAAATTTCAGTCATAAGATTTTATATTATATTTACTTATAGGTTTATACTTTTCAGGCCAGGGCCACTTTATATTTATGTACAATAAATTATGAAGATCTTAATTGACGATATTTAATAGAAGATAAATAATCGATTGGGGTTTAAACTTATATTATGTGTAAATCGCATACAAAATTACATTAATTGCAGTATACAGTAATATATAATGATTAAACTTTGTCACTCTTTGTTAACAATGCTCATTAAGATGACTATCGTTAATTTAAAAGGGATTTTTGCTGATGGTGTTAGAAATATAATTACAGGCTTAGTACGGATGGTTTAAGTTGTAGGCTCACATAAATTCCTGATGCAAGTTTTTTCAAGGTCTCTAAGACGGGTTTCTCCTTTTAACTCTCTTTAACTAGACACTTCCCAATCTGACTTCAAACATTTAATTATGCCTGTTATCGTTTTTCTCTCCCTCTCTCTCTTTTACTTAGTCAGTTCAAAGGTAATTGTGTTACTCAAATACCCATTATATTTATTCTTAAGTTTCTTTTAAATATTATCTTTTTTATTTCTGATTTATTTTCTTCATTGTTTGGTATACAAAAGAAAAAAAAATCGTCTTATTCCAACTAGCATTTTTTTCATTAACTCTTATTTAAAACATCATTGTGCTTTTAGAAAGAAAAGCCCTGGTATTGCTTAATAAGTCACATACCTATATGTTATCTTACATCTGATGAGATAAAGAAGTTGAAAGGCCTTGAACATACATGCTTTAAAAAGTATTTAGAACTTAAGATACTTTAATTTATTTAGTATTTTTGGTATTTATTCATTATGGTGTAATTAATGTGCATTTGCAATTACAATTGTTTTGTGTAAAACTATATAAGCCGGACGATGCATTGTTATTTAACAGCTGGCCATCAGCCGCTTCACAGATGCACTGATAATATGATCATGTGACTATAATTCTTGTTTACCTCTCCAAGATTCGAACCATCACTAGATCTGCCAGAATCTGTGGCAAATGTTGCGAGTACGCTAACCATTCGGCAAGACAGTTCGAATTGTAAAATATGATTGACTGTTTCCTAGAGCAGCATATTACATTTTTTTTTTCTATTCTTTCCTGTACGGTTAACTTTTGAAATATTAGGCTAAAAAAACGTTTTTATGATCTCTCACCATGAAAGTTATGTGTGCAGAGAAATGAAATGGTATTTATTCCCTCTTGTTAGTGTTAGTTATTATTATAGCTGCAGGTGGTATTAATAAGTACGCTGAGTCTAGTAGGGCCGGGTCTAGGCTTTACCTCGTGAGTCTTTGGCACATAACCACTAACCACTGGGTACGGAGTCCCGGCTTTGTTTTGTCCCTAGTTAATAACAACCGCCTTATCTCATTCATCATATCCTTCAAACCGGAGCAAAGCACCTTAAACCCTCATTCTATTTACCTCCATCCCCTGCTTTCCTCCTTATCCTTACCAGTTTTTCCACTACTCATTATATTTTATTTTCTTAAAACAAAAATCTTTATTAATTCTTTAATAAACAAAAAATATTTAACACTATAATACCTTTATTCCAAGAAATCGCGCTATAAATATAACTGTTATATTTGAAACAGTTACATGATGGATTATTTCCTTATCTAAAATAACTATAACTATAAATAAAATAAAATTGATCATGCCTCACTATGATTAGTTTTTCTGACTCTTCAAGAGTCTAGCTCTCAAATATTTTCTATTAAATTACTTTTAAAATCCTTTTTTATTTTGAAATCCTTCATATTACTTTCACTTTTGTGAGCCAAAACGTAGCACATAGACTCAGTACAAATACAAAAACATGCTATATAATTACTAGTAGTTCTGTGCTGTGAACAGTAGACCTCGCTCGTTAAAATATCAAATCGGGTTTTGAGCTTAGGTTAAAAAAAAATTAACCAAAAAATTTGTTATTTCAACAAAATAGATAAAATTTTCGTGTGGAATAATAATGCATTATTCTCGAGGTACATACAACATTTTATCTCCAGAAAAAGCGCTTTATAAGATTCGTTCAACAAAGAAAACATTTGTATTTATTTATCAAACGTATTTAATACAGAAATCAAATAATATAAATTATTTAACGATTTAATAATCATTACTTAATAATCATTTTTACTAATAATCACTTTTAAAGTAATAAAAAATATAAAGTTCAACGAAAGCTAAACAAAAGTGCTAAGCTAATCATCGTAGAATGACTCGCAATACAGTTTGGAGTTTAAAAGCAGTGTTGCCAACCTGATTTCAACCAATTCTCTATATTTGCCATTCAATCTCTACTATTTACAATATAATTAGGTTGGCGAACGTGAATTATAATCCCGTTTTCACATTAGTTCCCTGTTTTTGAGAACAGGGCTGAAAATACCCACATTATTACCTATAAACTAGACCTGAAAAGTTACTTCTCGTCCCTACTAGAGATAAATATACATTATTAATATTACTATTATCGAAATATTACCTTTTCAAAAGTTATTTAATTGTAAAAGGAACAAGTTAAAAAACCGATGTCAATCGGATTTTAGAATTTACTTATCAATGTTGCTCTATAGTAATATTAGTGTAAAAATAATCAATTTATTAGTTGTTCGTCAGCAAATGTTTAAAATAATTTAACTTGTACTTGAACACTGCCTTAGTCTAGAAAAAGAGGCATTCATACAATCTTTTCGTATTCCCTTCGTATCCAAAAGCCATAACATTTCTGACTGTGATGGAATTCAAGATTCATGATTATCACAATATCCGTATAAGGGGTTAACAAAGACGTAAAGAAAAGAAATCAGTAATACTTGCATGTTGTAGCTGGGAAAGAAATTAAACCCTTACACGTATTACTCACTCCCAGTACTGCAATCAAGGGGTGATGTAGAGGAAAATAAATCATATAGTTAGTGTGCAATAAAGTATAAGTTATGCAAACCTAATACGGGAAGCTTTTATATATAGACACGATCTTGAAAATACCTTAAGAATATTTCTTCTTTTCTTCCTATTATGTGTGGAATTTAATCATCCTGTTTAAATGGTTGTTTTGTAAGAATTGCTTTGTAGCAATTATTACTTTTAGATTAATGGTTAATGGGTTATTTTCATCGCAAGAGATTAAAAAGGATTTTTATTCTAAAGACAAAACTTGCGGACAAAGGCCATAAGAATACTTTAAATGAGAATAATATGAGCGGAAATATAGTCTATAACGTACCAACACATTATNGATGTGATCAATAGTGAGCCATTTAAATCAGAGTGTCACGCCGAGGAATCGAACCCCATCTCGTTCCACTCAATGATTCAGTGATGGCCGAGCAGAGGTAGTTTAACGGCCGCGGTTACGCTACCTCCCCTAAAATTCGGATAAGTAAAGTTTAAAATTATGTGTTAGATAACCCATAATATATGAACCCATGAATATATGAGTTAACTTTGACATGCGATTCAAATATGGGTGTTCACAAAAATGTTGTTGGACAGTAACCCATTTCCGTTGGACAGAGTTTGATTAATACGCTTTCAGAAAAAAAAACGCTCTGGTCTGGTTGGCCAATATCTCTCAGTGGATATTGCACCACTGAGTTAGTAGTTATGAGTAGGCATATTTACGTTTACTATGGTCGATGTTATAATTTATTTAACATGTTGAACGATGTTGTTGTTTATTTATTTGTATGCATAATAAATTACTTAACTTATTACCAGTTTTGCTTAACGTAGTTTTATAATGGTTTCCATTAGACCTTTTATATTTCATATTAAGTTAAAAATATATACTTTTTTTATATGTATATACCTTATATTTATTTTTATTTTTTATATTTAACTGTCAAAAAATTGACTGTGGCTCGTCATTAGGTGTAGGTTAAGTGGGCGTTAATTATAGTTATCGAAGGAAGCGCTGACGAGCTGCCCGATTCTTCATTAGATAACGGAACCCGGGTTTTTAATTTGACCTTTTCGTTTTCATTTAACCACCTCATTCCTCAGCTAAAATGAATAAGCCTATAATAAAAAGAGAAAAAAGTTCTCACCGCATTTCTATTAAACTTTATACTTGATTAATTATTAAAATCCATAAATTTCTCCTCCTCAATTTGTATCTCTTAAAGTTTAAGGTAACGATTAAATGATGTCAAATAACGACCTTGTGAAATCTGCACTTAACTGCTCCTTTCATCCCGAGTAATTTTTATTATAAAGTACCTATTGTTCTTTTTCAACGTTTATTTTCCATTGTTAATATTTGCTCTCGAAGAGCAAACATAAGTATCAACAGTTTATAAACCTGATTAAGGACCAACCACCAACCTGTTAATATAAGCTATTTTGGCCTGTTTAGTGTTTCTCTATTGTCTTTCGTCTTATTAAATTATGAGGTTTCTTATTGGTAATGACCTTGAGAGCTTTTATCTAGATTGTTGTTATGCGTCTAATATGCTTTACATTAACATTAATCGTTGAATATAATAACATACATTTATACAAGTTGTGATTGTTCTCAAATCTGACAGAGACATGCCTGCCCTAACCCTTGGCCCCAGAATTGTATTTAGTCTCCACTAAATCTAGAAATATACTTCAAAAACCTTATTTCATTTTACTGCATGGTCCCTGTCGTGTGGTCTGGAATATCGCACATGTTAGAACTCTTCAGCACATGACAGAACAGAGTAGTTTTAAAAATAAAAGTGTTAATAGATAAAAGTTCAAGTCTATGCTCATGCTCAAGTTCGATGAAGCATTGTTCACAAGGTTGAAATGAACATGGATGGTCTACACAGGCTAACCATATACTTTACTACTGCGTAGTTTTATTAAAATTCGGATAGTAGTAGTCTAGTACTTCCTACTAGAACGGGTAGGACGAACCACATGTTCGAACCTTGCAATTAGGCCATTACTTAGGCCCTTTGTATGCCCCGCGGTAGTGTGAACTAGACCTGAAAAGTTACTTCTCGTCCCTACTAGAGATAAATATACATTATTAATATTACTATTATCGAAATATTACCTTTTCAAAAGTTATTTAATTGTAAAAGGAACAAGTTAAAAAACCGATGTCAATCGGATTTTAGAATTTACTTATCAATGTTGCTCTATAGTAATATTAGTGTAAAAATAATCAATTTATTAGTTGTTCGTCAGCAAATGTTTAAAATAATTTAACTTGTACTTGAACACTGCCTTAGTCTAGAAAAAGAGGCATTCATACAATCTTTTCGTATTCCCTTCGTATCCAAAACCCATANGGGTTATAAAAAGGGAAAATCGGTGTTGCCATGTTATATTTTTTTGTGGAACAGGGGTAGAGAAGAGCATTTTTTTCTGAAGTTGTATTCAACATGGGGAACCAATAAAATCGTTTTCCTCAAAATTTTCCTGCCTTTTGATTGTGCCAACTCTAATCTTATAATATCGGTTTATTTTTTCTATATCTGTACTTCTTTACTTGTACTTATTTTTCTTCTCTTACCCTCCCCTACACGGGGTCATATCGATGGCCACGGTTTAGATTCGGTGTTGGTGAGATCCGTTGTTAAAGGATATGTCCTTTTATAGGTTTAAGATCAGTTCTCTAGATGGTTATCATTTGTGTGATGTAAATAAATTCGGAACTATTTGTATTTCACTAACATTTTATTTAACAATAAAAATTATCAACATTACATATTATGATTCAAAAGAAAATTAAAAAACTTAGAATATAAAAGTTCTTTTTATCTTGTAATTATTTATATTTAACATGGACTACCCCTATAACAGAAATGAATCATTTCAGATTGACAATTAGCAAGAACAGAATGGAATAGTAATTTTCTAGACTCTAGACTGGTAGATGCATATATACAAAGCAATTTAATTATGTATTTGTTACAAAATATAGAAAATTTACTTGAGTTATTGTCAGTAAAGAAGAGCATTTTTTTCTGAAGTTGTATTCAACATGGGGAACCAATAAAATCGTTTTCCTCAAAATTTTCCTGCCTTTTGATTGTGCCAACTCTAATCTTATAATATCGGTTTATTTTTTCTATATCTGTACTTCTTTACTTGTACTTATTTTTCTTCTCTTACCCTCCCCTACACGGGGTCATATCGATGGCCACGGTTTAGATTCGGTGTTGGTGAGATCCGTTGTTAAAGGATATGTCCTTTTATAGGTTTAAGATCAGTTCTCTAGATGGTTATCATTTGTGTGATGTAAATAAATTCGGAACTATTTGTATTTCACTAACATTTTATTTAACAATAAAAATTATCAACATTACATATTATGATTCAAAAGAAAATTAAAAAACTTAGAATATAAAAGTTCTTTTTATCTTGTAATTATTTATATTTAACATGGACTACCCCTATAACAGAAATGAATCATTTCAGATTGACAATTAGCAAGAACAGAATGGAATAGTAATTTTCTAGACTCTAGACTGGTAGATACATATATACAAAGCAATTTAATTATGTATTTGTTACAAAATATAGAAAATTTACTTGAGTTATTGTCAGTAATTGTGGTTTTCAGCTTGAAGAGATCCAAGAAAAATATTGCAAAATTAAGATTTCAAGTTTTTCCTTTACACCCATCAATAAGTATGTAAGCCCCCGCCTAGTCGAGCACAGCCGTACCATCCTTTACTGGAACCAACTCATGGCAATTTGGACTCCCCTCTATTATTCTGTTGAAGATACTTAGATATGCAAAATTAATTTTAAATTAAAGTTCATGACGAACTGAACCGGAAATAAAAATTCACACCTCTAGTCATAGTAGTAGCCCAAAGTTTTGTTATTTTGTTACTCACTAACTCATCAGAATTCTAAGGCACTTCTAGCAATCCTAGAAATTTGAAAGTTTTGTAAAAATCTGGTTCTTTGTCCCTTTCAAGGCAAATAAAAAAATCGCCTTTACAAAATTTTGTAAAAAATGAACAAATTTTAAACAGCGCCACAAGAGCTACCTTAAAAAGTAAAAATTAATGTTGAGGTTGATTTGACAGTATTCATTGACAGTTATCTTAAAGTGTAAGCATATTTACTCCAGATAGTTTTATTTAGTTCAATTTCAACACCCACTGACTAAGAAGGTACACGAAAGATTAACAAGAACAAAGAAAGAAAAAAGACCCTAAGAACAATCAAACAAGAAAAAAGAAAGAAAAATCAAATAAGAACAGAGAATCAAAAACGAAAAATTGTTTGGGGCAACGAAAAATTACTTACAAAAAGAAGTGAAATCCCAACAAAAACACTACTGTAAAAAAATATGCCAAGTCTCGCGTAAAAAATTGTGACATCATAGGTTTAGCCGAGTCTCCAACTATCCGAGTAAGTTCTTCTAGACCTAATTTATCCAGTGCAAGTAAAAGATGTAAGTCTGTCCCTCTCTCTATTCTCTTTCCCAAATAAATTAAAACACGTTTTAATTTAAAAACATTTTCTGACTTGGCAAATTAACACCCCCAAAGAGGCTAAAATTAAATGCAGTGTTGTATACAAGTTTGTATCCTTGTGCTGCGAAGCTCAAATGAAAAAATAAATTTTTATTAGGTATTTGATTTAAGTTTGTGGTGTGTATTTGCCAAATCAGAAAATGTTTTTAAATTTAAACTTGTAGAGTGATTTGGGAAACAGAATAGAGAGAGGGACAGACAAACATCATGTACTTGCTCTGAATAAATTAGACCTAGTAGAACTTATTCGGACAGTAGGAGACTAACACGACCTACACGATCTCACAACTTTTTACGCGATACGCTTATTTTTTATTCTAGTGTTTTTTCGGGATTTAATATTATAGTAATTATATATAACTCTCTCCCTTTATTTATTAGAGCCGGGGCATCGAATGGAAGTGCAAAAACCTTAGCAACCTCTTATCGTCTCCTACACGGGGGCATATTGATGCCACTGATTCAGTTTCTTTGTTCAGAGATTTTTCTNGCCGAGTGAATGGCCTGCACTGTCCGCCTGGGCCTCTGTCTGCCTTTAATACCAACGTGACTTACAAATTATAGTTTCCTCTTCTCTGACTCGGGGCTTTCATCTATCACCGACTTCTCTTCCAGCTCCTCCTACTTTGCAGACATACCTATATTTTATTAAACGTTGGATTCCGCATGCTTTTTTTTCTTACAATGATATCTATACTGACTTTAGTGGAAGAAATATTGGACTAACCCAGAGGCGAAACATGGCTTCGTTACTTCTATAGTCACTTTGCTAAAAATGTCAAGTGCTAAAAATGTTTATTTTTTTGCTCTGGTATCTAATTTTTGGTCATTAAGCCTTGTTCACACGATGACACTAAATGTCGCGACATTCAATGCTGCGACATCAGTGTCGCCAAGTGTCGTCGTCTGAACAGTAGATGTCACGGCACTAAACGCACAATAATAAGAAAGACGTTGAGTGTCACTGCATTAAATGTCGCGACATTAGTGCCATCGTGTGAACAAGACTTTAGGGACAATATATTTAAAATTAAAATTATTTATAAAACGTAATGCCTAAATTGAGTCTAAAATAAAAAAATCTTAACTTTTCTTAATAATGTTTATAATCTAAAGCCTCCTCTTTTAGCCTATATAATTTTATGCAAATTGTATTACCTCTAAATTCGTATAAGCTGATAAATATTTTTTTAGTTCATACAATTGGTCATTGCAGCCTTCCTGGTCTAAGGTAAAGACATTTATTTCGAACCACTTCTAAAATTTAACTTATTCTAAATTTGTTGGTCTATAATAATACATTTTAAAATATTTAACAAGCTTTGTCTCAGATTTCAAGTAAAAGTTAGTAGCCTCTGATTTCAACACTGTCAGTTTGCTTTTTATTTGATTTTTAGATGATACATAATGTTATTGCAGTGAGAATGATTATGTAAAGGCAGGGTTGTTAGACTGTGGCTAGGTGTTGTGCGTAAGAAGTGTAGGAAACCTGTTGTGCCTCTAACAACCTTTACTCCAGCTCGTTGATTAGCCCCTTGGCTAGCAAGCCTGTCATTAAGTCCCTCTTCTCTTTGAATTGGTTTACTTTCTTTATTCCCGTTCTTTTAACACCATATTTTTTCCTCTCGTTTCAAGGGTGCAGTCAAGTCTTTTTCTCTGAACAACCGTGAATATTTTATCATTCGTAATTATTCCTGTCCGCTTTATTATTCCTTCTGCCTTTTATAGTTCTTAGATATCTTTGATTCACAGATGAATATAAGAGTGTCTGAATGTGCCTTTTGGTGGGACAGGTAGAATAGGATCAGGGTTAAACTTATCCACTTTTCTTTCTACCATAAATAATTATATTTAATTGCAAATCTTAAAAAAATAATCCATACTAGGAATCTGACAAAAGCTTTTTAGTGTTTCCTAGGTAAAACCAAAAAGAAGAAACCCTTAAGGAAGGTCACACAGGAAGCGGACTATCCGCCGTCCGTCGTGGACAGGTTGGTCACACAGAAAGCGGACTGTCCGCCGCGGACTGGTGTAATCAAGCAGTATGTAGTATGTGGACAAAGTATAACGTGATTTTTTCAACTCTTGTTCTTTTTTGTTTTATTTCAGCAGTGAATTGAGTTCATTTATTTGTTTTTATTATTACTGGTCTTATATTACTTTGCTTTGTAAGTTTCATCGCACACCTATTACCCCAATTTTGAACCACTTCCCGTCATTCAATCTTCTCCAAATTTTGCACATAGAAA
>KZ651207.1:837626-850985 GCA_001010745.2 Gerris buenoi
TATATTTATATATAAAATTTGTGTGTGTATGTTGTATGTGTAGGTAAATTCCAACGCTAACTAAATCATCAAATGATAGAGTTATAATTTGCACATCGTTGCCAGTATTAGTAGATATTATAATATTCTGAAGACTGGGTTTTAGATTCTCTTGGGAGTTGAGTCCCATGTTCAGCCGCGCCTCAAGTTCTCTGCCTTATACAGACCTTTATTATTAAGTCAATTATCGACTCGGTGTTTAATTCTATGGGCAAGGAATGTTGCCCGCTGAGTTTCCACCAGTTTCTTTATGTCGTTACATTTGTCAAAACGGTGACTTAGTATTAAAGAAAGTATTCTTAAATGTTCTCGGACCGAGTTTGGTCTAAGCCTGTAATTAAACAATTAGAGATTATGAAACTTTGGTTCGTTTAATAAGTTTCTTTGGACGAGCCCTTATAGCTCTATCTGTGGCGGTCATCTTCATTATAATTAGACGCCTTTTCAAATTGATCGACCTCATGACCACAACTGTGCTACGCTCACATTTTACCGACATGATTTACAAAAGGTCGTAACTCTGGGCTGTCTTTTTATCTGTTATTACGTATTCATATTTGAATTTGAAAATCTTGGCACAGAAATAAAGTTTTCATATGCAAATGGTAATTACAGATGGCTCCATTATGCTATTTCTATATTAATTACTATTTCAGCTTAAAAATGTGTATGCAGTTATTATTAATTATATTTGCTTCCAGTCGATTGTTTTAGTAAGAATTATTCTAGCCTCAAGCAATTTTCTAATTAGTTGTTTCTTCATTTGTTTACCTGAAAAATAAGATCTTGTGCTTAAATATGTAAAGTTGATTTTTGGAACGAAGTTCCTTATGGCATGTTCTGAAGAGCGGGAGTGAATCCGAAAAAAACGACCAAAATCACCGTCACAAAATAACCATCACAAAACCAACCGTCACAAAATCTACTGATGTCGATAACTTGAGTAAAAGATTACCGAGTTAGTTAAAATGTTATACACATGTTCATTTTACCAATGCCCAGGCTGAGTTCGTTTAACAACGTTATCTGCCCAAGCGTTCACTCGCAAAACTCGCGTAAACGTAAGCGTCATATTAAAAAATTGTAATTTTAAAACGGGAAAAAATTCTTACTTCATCTATTTGATGAGACAATCAACTTCTTTTTTTTCTTCTTTTTTTTAGTAAAACAAATACCGACACTGCTATGAAGTGATAAAGATCGCTAATTTTATTAAAGCGGACTTGATCGTTTAAAACAGAGAAAACGTTTCTACAGATATCTTACATTCTAACGTAACGATTTAAATAAAATTTCGTATACACCACCTATAGTAAAATTGAAACAGGAATGTAAAATTTCAACCTGTACAAGCAGAAGTTTTTGTGTTAGTTTTGTGTTTGTGATTTATATTTTTTATTATAATATTCCTTTGTACAGAGAATTGTCCTTTTATATACATTATTAAAGATTTAGTTTACCTAACTTATACCTGTAAACAAATTTAAATACATTTTTATTTAAATACATTAAACTACAATGGTTTTTGGGTTATAACTCTTCGTTCTTTTCTTTCTTTTACGAGCGATCTGAAATTGATGTTTAACTCTAAGCTTTAGCTTTTCCATTTCAAAGTCACAATATTAATTATGGGCCGAAAGGATGCCGACTTTCTATTCCCTATGACAGGTGAGGATGTAGATGGAAAGAGAAATTACACATTAGCAAATGATTCCTATGAGGCATTTAAGATGAAGGAGGTTCCTCATTTTTAGCGTTTGTTTTGTTAAGAAGTTGTTAATGTAGTTTAGGTTAAGATGTGTGAAGAGATAAATGAAGGTTGCAACATATTATTGCGACCCATCTCTTGAAGAGAGGACGTTTTCTCGAGTTGAGAGGCTCTTCATCTTGTGTCCACTCCACCAGCAACAAGTTCTAATGACACATAAAATTACTAAAGTTTTTAATACTTCTACCAAGATCAGCCCTCTTCCACCCAGTGAGTAACAAAGACTTGTGAGGCAATTTTGTTAGGCAATATTTTTATTTATTTATAGTCGTTTAATTTATTTTATATTTAACTCGTGTGACTGTTTCGCCAGAGTATTACGTTTCTTGATATTGTTGTCCTCTCTTTCTCTTATTTAAAGGAGTCCTTCGTATTGAAGAATTATTACTAGAAACACCTACTTACGTATACAACCTCAACTAAAAGCTAAAATTAATTGTGTTTCATGATTATGGATGTTCGTTGTATCTTCGTATTTAATTTAGATATGATTAAATCCTTATGAGGATATTATTTATTTACGTAACTAAAATTTGAATTTCGATTGGGGTGCTCAAAGCGTACTCTGATAAAACACTTTAGTTTAAGACCTTATTACAAAAAATCGCCCTATTTGCTGAGAAATTGAGAGTAAACTTTTTCCTGACAGGACGCTCACGTGAACATTTTTTTTTTTTGGATTTCGTTTCCTTGTCGTATATCATTTTAGAATCCTTGGAAAGTAGTTTAATTTTATGTTGATTTTTTATTTTAAAAAAAATTGTATGGGTACTTATGTAATGATTTGTACTTTTGTATTAGCTTAAATAAAATGGGCTTTTACAATGTTTGATTTTTTAAATATATTTTTGGCATATATCGGTATAGGGGTACAAATATACTTTTTATTCAACACCTACTTATATGTGTATCGTTAAAAAGCTCTTTAATGGACCTTTCAATGTAGTCATGTAGTGTTTTGTGATATTTTTAATTTTTAGGAGGTAAAATTGGAAAAAGTCCTTATTTAGTTATTTTTATTGATTGGTTGCTTAGGTTTTGGTTAAAATTGAAAACATTGTTATTATTTTTTACTCCCCTTTTTGTGACGGTTACAAATATACCATATACTTCATTTTATTTTTTATCTTCATTTCGACGATTTTTCGGAAAAAAATCAAGTTTCTCTGATCTTTCTAAAATTTGTCATGCCTTTAAATAATAAAAATACAAGACGAAAGTACTCTTAGAATTTTCTTTCAACGACTTTTAGTTTCCGAGAAAAAGCCACTCAAGTTCAAATTGGGCTGGATTTTTAGATTTTTTTTCTAAAATTTTTATAAGTACATTTGTACCGATTTGTACTTTTGTTTCAGGTATAATGGGTGAAATAATTTTTTACATTTTATTTATATTTTAATACTAGCTGAAGTACCTGGCGTGCCCGGGTTGTATACAAAAATTAAGACCTAAGTGACTAAAATATCAATAAAGAAGTAGTTACCTAAATTTATATTATAAAAGTATCAGAAGATTGTAAAATAAATGAGTATAAAATATTATTATGTGTTAAGAGAAATATGTTACAAACCTTACTTTTTTTAACTGGACCATGTCATACCACTATTAATTTTAAGGTAATTAATTTTAGGATGAAAACTGGACAAAGATCAATTTTAAAAACATCCTAAAAGAAAATATGACAAAAGTGTACATAACAACAATTACTACATTCTTCAAGAATTTTCCAATGACATGCATAATAAGGGATAAGTCTGACTTAGATTTTTCTACCCCGTATCCCTGTGCACCAAAATTTAAATTTCCAAATCACATGTATTTTCAGTGACCTTCGAAGCAACTGTCTACATGAGATTTCTAAATATAAATTTTGGTACACAGGACCAAAAAACATTTCATTTTTTGTAAGGGCTACGACCAGTGGCGGTGATAACGGGCCCGCAAGGGCCGCGGCGCGGGGGGCCCCTTAGGGCTCCTGGAAGGGAAATAGAGGGGCCCCCACTAAAAGTTTGCGGGGGGGCCCCCAATTTCTTACCGCCGCCACTGGTTACGATTTACAAATGTTAAAGTAAAGAATATCATTCATGATGCATATCGTTGAAATGCCCTTTAAGACTATAGTAATTTAAGATTAAGATTTGTATATAAAAGAAATACCCTCGTACAGACACTTTCATTTTATATAAGTATAGAGATATTATTCCTGTATTTTCCATTTTACTCCACTCCAAAGTAAAAATATGACAAAAATGTTCTTAACAAAAACTGCTGTACTCTTAAAGAGCTTTTCTATGATATGCATCATGAAGGGTTTTCATTACTTTGACATTTGTACCCCGTACCCCTGTGCACCAAAATTTAAACTTCATAATCTCATGTAGGCAGTGACCTTCCCCGTGACTATATAATACGTCTAAATAAATGAATGTTTGTGCGCATGTACGGAAAAGAAACAAATCAGCGTTGAAGGTTGAAAATTGTATGGGACCAAGAATGAGCTAGTTATGAATTACAATGCTAATTCCATTAAAATCGGACGTGTAGTTTTTAAGATATGTTGGTTCGCAAAAAATTAAGCGACAGACCGACAGACAGACACGGTACCAAAAGTGTTCCCTGATGTCTGAAACGGATTTCTGTCATGGAATTTTTGAAATCGCAGATTTAAACTTTTTTCGTTCTTCAGAACGATCACATAGCTTCCGTTACCTATGGTAAGCTCAGATGAAAAATATAAATTTATGAAGAGCAAAAAAACCTCAACAACCCCCATCTTGGACAATTTTTCTTACTGACCGACCGACAGACACGGAACCAAAAATGTTCTCTGATGTCTGGAACGGATTTCTGTCTAGGAATTTTTGAAATCGGACACCTACAACATTTTTGTTTCTTCAGCTTTCGTTACCTTCGGTAAGGTCGGACGCAAAATATGTTTCTCAACATGCTGATGAGCAGCAGAAGGTTTTCAAAGGAATAGAGAAAATATATTTTTGTCTTAAAAGAGCTAGTAAAAAGTTGAGGTTCGGGCTGCAGTCATCAGGGTAAGATAATTAACAGAGCTGACACTGGTAGTGTAATTATCGTGGCCATTACCTCAGTACTTCTAGTCTACACTAGCCCGACCAGCCGCCTAGCTAACAGTTTACCAGTAATATTACCAGCACGACCACGGCCTGTCTTTATAACTTGCTTTTATGTATACTTCATTTAACTAACAACATAGACAAATTTGACGCATTAAAGTACATCCACTATGTTACTTTAGTACGCCCTTCACACTCTTAGTTTTGGAATTTGAAAAAATAAAAACAACTAATATTACATCTTCTTTTCCTACAATCAAAGTAACATGTTTGGCGATGCTAGCGTTGATTAACTAACTAATCGGAATGAGGTATTAACAAGAAGTAGAGGTAAAAGGTAAATGTGATCCTTTTTGGAACTCTATAGCAATATTGCTTGGAAAATTTTACACGCTTCACTATAATAACGATACAAAACTAATACAAACTTTTGCTTTCGAGCTCATCCAAGGTAACGGAAGCTATGTGATTGTTCTGAAGAACGAAAATATTTTATATCTTCGATTTCAAAAATTCCAAGACAGAAATCCGCTGTAGACACCAGGGAACATTTTTCCGTCTGTCACTCAATTTCGCAACCAACTTATCTTAAAAACTACTCATCATGTGATTTTCATACAATTTTGATGGTAGGTTATAATTAGCTCACTGTTGGTCCCATATAAGTCCGCAAAAACATACATTTATTTACACCTATAGCTTCAAAAGTACTTATCTGATCTGTATGAAACTTTTATAGTTAATCGAAAGTAGCCCGCAGATGTATGTGATCTAAGCTCTTTAACTTTTGCTAGATTAATACTTTAATTCGTGTAAAAAATCAATTAATTAAAAAAAAAAAAACCAGGGGAAACAATTAAACCAATTAGGCATTAATGGCTTGTAAAAGCATAAAATCAATAAAGTACGTGGATAGGATGCGAGGAAACTATGTGCCACACCAATTGGCAGTATATTTTAATTTCACTCCTACTTACACAACTTTGCACCTTTAAGTTCAAACAATTCATTCGTTACTTGGTGCCGTGAAAGTTGTATGTACAGTAAAGTATTATTTGTTATGTTGATTCAGGGCCAATTATTATAAGGGTCAAAATAACTATGTATTTCTAATTATCAGTCTATTACAGGGGTCGGCAACCCGGTGCGGCGCCCTAGGTGTACAATGTACTCTGATATATGAAAAAAGTGTCGATCTTTTCTTTTTTGCTCCAACCACTGACATGTGCGTCCTCGGCGTTCTTCAAATCTGGTATTGCGCTCTTATAGATAAAAAGGTTGCCGACCTGGCACATATTTACTTGGTTACCCACCCAAAATAAATTTAATGAGTAAATATTTCCTTGTCTTAACAGTTTTGAGTAAATGACCTTTACATACAGAAGTGTGATGTTTCTTCGTCCCAAAGTTCTTTGGACTTAACCCTTTGCTTTAAGGCCATATTGAACTATGTGATTTTGTGCTATGACTATCCATGTGAAATAACACAACACACTACACGTAATTAAATTGAAAGGTCTATTTAAGAGCTTTTCAACGATATACATAAAAGAAGGTGTTGTGTTAAAAAGTACATGTGCAACCCTGTAGCAATAAGTACCAAAAATATATTTATAATATCGTATAGCTTCAAAAGTACTTATCTGAGTTGTATGAAACTTTGATGGTTTATTGAAAGTAACCCGCAGATAGCCCCAGATTAATTTGAACCGTAAAATCATAAAATCAATGAAGTATGTGATAGCATGTGTGGAAGCTCTGTGCCACACCAATTGGCAGTTTATTTTATTAAAAAAATAATTCAATAAATTAAAATCCTTTTTATCCAACAAAAGATTTCATATCCAAGAAATAAAAACTGTGAAACCAAAAGTGTTAAATTTTGTTGAAAACGAATTTTCATTTTATATAATTTTTTTTTTTTGTGATATTTAGTTTCGGTCGTTAGTTATTATTATTTCGGGATTTTTAATGGACAGTTCGCATCGGTAAATAGTATATACCATAGTAATAGTAATACTGTTTAGATTTTAAATACTATAAACACTGACCGGTATTTGTTTGTAGTTCGCCTTTTTGAAACGCTGGAAAAGAGAAAAAACGTTACGCATGGGGAATATAATATCAAAGGAAAGTAAAATTTTAAAGAAAAATAAAAGCGTATTTGTACCAAACGCTATTATATGGAGTTTCTAGCCTTAGTAAGGGAAGATGTAGAAACCAAGAAAGAACTTGAACAAGAGCAGGGCTGTACGCGAGGAAGCTATGATCCACACTAATTGGCAGACATTTTATACTCGTATAAATCTTTCTACAGGTATAAGATTTATGTAATGTATTATATTAAAATTAAATAAACTCTGACGACAAAAATTTAAATCTAAAAATATTTTTAACATGCCTTTTTTTGAAGAAACTAGTTTAATTTCCTTTTAGGTTTCTGTACAAAGTAGGTACAAAAAAAAAACCTTATTTAACGGCTCTGTCTGTCTGTCTGTCCGTCGGTCCGTTGGTGTCGTCTGTCCGTTGGCTTGTTTCAATTCATAAACATAAAATTTGGCACACAGGTGCATCTCGGCGTTTGAGACAACTGGACACATTTCGGAGTTTTTACTTTTAATATTTNAAGATTTCATATCCAAGAAATAAAAACTGTGAAACCAAAAGTGTTAAATTTTGTTGAAAACGAATTTTCATTTTATATAATTTTTTTTTTTTGTGATATTTAGTTTCGGTCGTTAGTTATTATTATTTCGGGATTTTTAATGGACAGTTCGCATCGGTAAATAGTATATACCATAGTAATAGTAATACTGTTTAGATTTTAAATACTATAAACACTGACCGGTATTTGTTTGTAGTTCGCCTTTTTGAAACGCTGGAAAAGAGAAAAAACGTTACGCATGGGGAATATAATATCAAAGGAAAGTAAAATTTTAAAGAAAAAATAAAAGCGTATTTGTACATAACGCTATTATATGGAGTTTCTAGCCTTAGTAAGGGAAGATGTAGAAACTAAGAAAGAACTTGAACAAGAGCAGGGCTGTAATGACAATATTATAGTCCTTTGGACCGCCATGGACTGACGGAGGAGGAATGGAGGTGTCAAGCGTTACAGATGAAGTTTCAGAAGACATTGTTGATGTGTTATGTTTTGGAAACTAATATTATTTTTTAAGATAGCAAGAGGTGACAGTTGTGAGAGGCGCAATATTGGTTTAAGATAAATATTGTGGAAAGTAGGGCCATGATTGTAGAAGATCCAGAGCTAAAGCCGATTCGGTTTCTTTCTTCTAGTCAGGTAGGGTTTATGTACGATGCGGCTCCGGAGAGAGGTTAACTTGCCCTCTTCGGAATAACCCAATGAAGTCTTCAGGTAAAAATCTTTCCTTTGGCTCCTTCACACTCCTCGTTTAAAAGATCCTTCTCACACCAAGTCGATTTGCCCCACCTTCATACCTGATCCCACCTTAGCAAGACAATTATCAAACGATTCCTAAATAATTCTGTTGTGTAGTTCCATTACATTTACTTTATGCTATTGGACTTCACTTAATCAACCCATCCTTTCAAACGGAATGTGTTGCTAACTGATAATTATTAGTCTTAACCATTATTGTAAAGGTGAAAATGCTGTCAACAATAATGTACAGGACAATAATTGAACTCCTTCACAGTTTTTAACTTCGCTGATTGTATGAATCAATAGTTTTAATACAATACTGAGCCTTAGTTTATTCACAGTGATTCCTTTTCCTCACTACCTATAGTAAGAAAAGTATTGTTTTCACAAAAAAAAAAAAAAATTCTCGGTATTTCAACGGAATTATCCGTTTTGGGTGTTTTTAAGGAATCACGGAAAAAATGCCCTCGGAAGAGAAGTCCAAAGTAATTCAACTTTATTCGTTAATAGTAGTTTTTAAATATACTTAGTTAATTTTTAACGCTAACACATTTTAACCTCTTTTTTAATAGAATAGCCATTCTTGGGAGAACAGAGAGGAGTTTCTACGGTGTATAGCAAGCAACTTGAGATGGAGGAGGGCATAATAATTATTTTTTGTACTTGTAATTTTATTATTGTAAATAATTCTTTAATAATTGTAAATTTTAAACCAAGGCAAGTAAAATGTAAATAAGTTCAAACAGTAAACACATAACACTGCTGTCGTAGGAATCCTTTCCCGTAGGAATAACGATGGTCAGGACTATCTGACCTATTTATATGATGTAACAAGTATGTTTATTTGAACAATATTGTAGTGTATGGTGATTAGTTGTACCTTAAAAATGTAAATAGCTTAAAAATTTGATAGCGTTAAACTTTAAGCGTTAACAGGGCTTGTAGTGAGTCACTGAAAGTCACTAAAAGTCACTTATTTTGACGAGAGTCACTTTTTGGTCACTTATTTAGAAAAAAGTCACTGAAAGTCACTTATTTGGGCTTACAAGGATAACATTTTTAATTTTTTGTGGTTTTTTAAATACAAAGCTTATATTTTAACTGTTTTTCAAAAGGGATTTTGTAAGCTCATCATACTAGTTAATCTCAAATAAGCCAAATTTTTAAGTTTCATTTCTTTATATATGTTCATTATTTATATTTTCAAAACTAAAGATTATTTGCCTATATTCAAAGGCTAGATGAAAGTAAAATGCTTTTCCATTATAGTTTAGTTCATTTATTATGTATGTTACCACACTATACAAGCTTCTTTTTGTCAAGTATTAGCTTTTCATTTAATTGGTCATCATACATTAATATATATTTTTTGAACTTCTTTATGTTGAGATAAAAGTTAAAATAAAAATAAATTTAAAAAATAAAAAGAACAGAAAAAGGTGGGTGAAGATGAGAGGACCTTTTTCTTTTCTTTTTTTTAAATATTTTATTCCGAACTCTCTCCTGATTGTCATTTTTTTCATACAGTTACGGTACACAAAATCAGATTAACAAAAAACCTTTTTAAAATTTTTATAATTGCATCTGTTTAACAGTGCTAAACAACAAGAAGTAACTAAAATATTCTTTTTTACTTAAAATTAAGTCACTTATTTGGAGAAAATAGGTCACTTATTTCGAAAAAAATAGTCACTAAAGTCACTTAATTTTGAGGCAAATCTGCTACAAGCCCTGCGTTAAGCTTTGACGGTTAGTAATACCGAAAGTATAAATAGGTTTTTCACATATAGCATATCGTTGGAACCGGAAAAAATCAAGGAACAAATATAAAATAAAACCGATGAAATTCCATTAATTAGTTTAAAAGTTATAAGCGAATATAATTATTTACTAGTGCGATAATTTTGATGACGTCTAAGTTTGTTTTCATCCTTCAAAATACCGCCAAACTTCAAATAATTAGATAAAATATATTAAAAATAAAGGTTTTTTTTTTTAAGAATGATGATAAAATTAGTTAGTTCAAAACGGTCACCCATCCAAGTACTGACCACGTCCAATGCTGCTACCTCCTGCTGCGAATCAGCAGGAGAGGACACTTTGGTGGCCTCCGAAATGAGGAAAAGTTCTGAGGGGAAGTTACCCGATTTTTTTTTTTTTTATATATATTCTGTTTTTTACAATACATATTAAAAATTTATAACAAATCTCTCTGTTTATATTGCAACTCTCTGATGTAGTATACGATGTGAAAAACCACAGAACAATTATAGTTTATTTACGTTTAATTTAATTACTACGTTTTTATTAGCTTGCATTCTTGTTTGTTTGTCCAGTACAAATCTTGCAATCGTTTTTTTACTAACTTCCCGAGTAGCTAGGCATTTGAAACTTTTAGAATAGCTCAGAACACGATGACAATGCAGTGTTTTAATACTTTTAGCCCTTTAAACAGAATTTAATTCGTTTTCAGCAAATTTTGCTGTATGGACTAGTTAGTATGGACTATATGCTGTATGGACTAGCTGTTAGTTCGGGAAAAATCCGCAAGTTATTTTATTTGTTTTGACATATCCCATATTTACAATCTTCATTTTGACGGGTTTCAAATTAATGATATATGACAGAAAATTTAAAAACGTATAAAAAGTTCTTTTTATCTAACAATTATTTATTATTTTATAATAAAACAACCCGTATGAAATAAGCAAAAAACGCATATTATACATATTTTTTTTAATTTTTTTTATTATTACAGGATTTGGTTTTTAGTGACACAATGCCAAGTTATCCAGCATGATAAAGAGTACCATTGTTGTTGTAATCGCGAAGAATAGACAAGATAATTATGAGATATAAGGAAGGTCGGGTAAGTGTGGATGTCGATGACCCTCGACTGGCTCTGCCTCTGCCTTGCTACCGCATACATATTTACACGGGCCTCTTTGTGGCCAAGGCGACGACTAGCCAGCCACCGGCCACCTCTGCCCCTCTACAAGTTTTATGAGAAAAGCCCTCCGCGCCAATTATCGGGAGTGAGAGTGCCGAACTACCGCCATCTTCTTTACCTTTCCCCCACTGTTCTCTCGCACCCAAACGCATAATTAGCCTATTTTCAACGCCGATTCTGCTCGTGTCGTTATCATCTTTTTATACCGGTTGTAATTTTAATTGAAGACTCTCCTCTCTCGCTCTGTCTCGTACAAGCCGGTCAATTTAAGCCTCCCGAGCTCAGCACGAAATAACAGCCCTTCCTCGCTTAACTGCCTTCCTACTTTACCTGATCACTTCTAATATCATCTACTTATTGCCTCTTCGCCTCATTAACTCTACTCTTTTCAATGTAAAGCTAACCAGACAGCAGATTAATTATTTATATTATATAAGGAAAGTAATTTTTTAAGGAAATTTAAATACTTTCGGGTTTTTCATGTTTTATTATAGATCCGGTTTCTTATAATTTTTAGTTACTTAACACTCTCTTATTGCCTTGCTAACATGCCCCGTTTTGATACGCTTTTTATTTTATATTTACAACCTTTTCTTGAGACTAAATACCTTGAGTATAGACTATTTCTTAGTAAAAATGTAATGCCATAGCCTAGAGGTTACTCTTTTGCCCAAAGGTATTTGAGTCACTTATTTTGTTTCCTTGTCGTCTTTCTCTACCTGGAACCTACATCATATAATTGTACAGTAGCTTCCCTTTAAGGCTCTATTTGCCCATGAAATTGTTATTCAATAGGGTGTAGTAGCCTCACAAGTGTTTCCCTCATTTTTTACTTACACGGACGGACAGACCAAAAGAAAAATTTACACAAGGCATTTAAAGTACACAACGCATCTGAGTTTATTTTAAATTTACCGCTAACTTTTAAGGTTTTTGAATATCAAAGAGATTATTAGTTTTAAAACATAGACTTTTTTGATTTTTTGATTGGTTTAAAAGGTAAACATATTACATTTTATAATAGGTACAGTTTAAAATTCTAACTTACCTGCTAAACAGGATCTTGGCTGCAACATGGATGTTGATGTACTACTCATTCTTGCTTTCTTCTTTCCTTTTTTTAAATACCATGGTTAGCAAAAAAAAAATGCTTTACTTATAAAAGGGGGTATTCTTAAATAATTTGATTTGGAAAAAACACCATTTAATCACTGTCACACCTACTTTTAGTTATCCATTTATTCTATTGATAGGTAGTTATTTCCAATTCTTGGTAAAATTATAAAAAATCAGGATTTATTTTATCTTTTTAGGGACTTCTTTTCCAGTTAAAAATCAATTAATTATAATTTTGTAATTATTTTATTTATTAATTTTTATGTGAAATATTGGACAGCTTCTTAAAAATAACAATTATATTATTAACCTCCATACATTGTTTCATATAATTTTTTTGCTTTGGAGCTAAAGCATTTTAGTACCAAAAAGAGTAATAAATAATTCAATGATTTTTAATTCTAATTCAATTATATGTAACAATTTAAAAAAATATTGGTAATAATCAATATTAAATAATGGCACAATTAAATGTTTTAATACTTTAACTCCAAAACAATTAAGGACTTAATTTCAGTAAAAATAGAGAGTAAATCATTCTTTTCGATAGTCCCTATTCTTATTTGTTAATAATAAAGAAAATTTATTTAAGTTAAAAACGTTTTGTAATAATTTTCTCTTTACTGGAGATGGAAAATAATTTAACGTGATTTCTAATGATTAAATATTAATACTTTATTTCCTTTTCCTACACTATTTTTTATATTTAATATTTTCACGTTGATATTATAGAAAATATTAACTTACTTCATCAATTAGAAAAATAATAGTTAATTTTTACTAATCTAAATATATTTTTTTAAATATAGAGATATCTTAACACCTATTGTTATGTGCTAACCACTTTCTTAAACTTAATTTCTTCTACTTTCTACAAAAATCAATTTCTTCTCTTTTACAATCCCAAAACTTGAAATTTTAATTTTAATTGTCTTGAACGAAAAGATAATAACAAAATTCAGAGAATAGCTCTTCAATGTATATATTTTAATTTTGT
>KZ651207.1:936833-961059 GCA_001010745.2 Gerris buenoi
GGGGGAGGGGAGGGGGGGTGGGGGTTGTTACGGTTGCACAATGTCTTTATAGTAAAAATATGTAAGACTGTTACTACCATAAACACAATTAAATGTGTAGAGTGGACAATTTTAAACAAAAAAATTGTATTTGACGGCTAAAAAAAAAAAATAAATGTATATGCCAACCCTCGAGAACTTACCTTTTAGGCGGGAATTTAAGTTTTAAAATAAAAATTAATTAATCAAGCTTTTCACCCTCTGAAGAAAACTCTAAATATTAGTTAAAGTAATATTTAAAATACTCAAAATTAAATACCTTTTGCCAAAAGAAGTTATGGCGTATTATTTTACATTTTCTTCCGAGCTAAATGAATGATTGTGATTATACTAATGAACGAAATGTTTTTGTCTCTGAATTTGAATTCAAAACATCCTAGAGAACATTGATCTCGATCTGTCGTTCAAAAATTTTACAATACCACGTCACTTTTTCTTCTTTGCCTTTATTAATACTTCTATTCATTAATGAACCGGAAAAATCAGGTTCATAAAAATTACACCTCGAGGCGAAATCGATAATTTTAGCTCTCAATTTGGGGACGCTTCCCCCAAAAACTCAGGCAAATCGTGAACAGCAATTATTTCTCGAAAACTGTTCCGACGATTTTTATTCCTGAAATTTAGAGAAAAACTCCTGAGAAAATTCCAATTCCTGAGATATTGATGAAAATAAATCTGATTTTACTTAACATCGAAAGAAAAAATAACTACCACCTTATTTAAAATAAATAAATCAATTAAATTATATATTATGGGTTTTAAATGCAATATCACTATGTATGAGAATGTTTTGTTCGATTTATCTTTGATTTTTATCTTTTATGATTTTACCGACCTCTTTACAAGTACTCATCCGACGTTGAAGAAATTGGGATGGTTTTCAATAGTTGTCTAAAGTTGGTCCTGTATTAATTTAAAACCTCCATTTCAAGCACGCATTTAATGTTGAATTGAAACAAATGTGACCTGGGAATCGAAATAGGTCTTATCAGCCACATTATCGTTTCTCAGTCAGATCACATTTTTTACACTCATGTAACCTTTCGGCTAGTAGGTAATTGGACGCGAGGAAGCTATTTGCATTACTTTGGCACATAGCTTCCTCGCGTCCTATTATTGGATGAAAGGTTACACGACTGTTTATTAATTTCAATATTGTTAATGCTATTATTTTAGTTGAGCTCAATTTTAATAACTAAATCAAAACTTCGTGTTCGTGAAAGGCCTGAAAATAATAATTAGTGTATTAAATTAGAAATTTAGTATTCTGTGGGTTGAGCTCTAATTCTTCAGTAAATGCTTCGATTTTACCGACATCTGCTTGAATGCAAAGTAATACAGATGTCGGTTTTGACTTTGGACGTCTACATGTCAATCAGTGAAATGAATTGGAAGCATTGTAGAAGCTCTTCTTTTTAACATCGAATCTTCTGCTCCTAGGGCTAGAAAGTAAGCTGATACACTCGATATTAGATAATATAAGGGTTTCCTACAATAGCTAGAATCTTTTTCTATTATATTCTACTTAGATTTCTCTTTGTTGTAATTTCTTAGTTATTAGGCGTTCATTTTAAGATTATCTTAAACCTATTGAGCAAAGAACTCTTCAGAAGAGGCTGCTTTAGAGTACTCTGTTTTTCGCTATAGACATCTTTTCCTAGGGGCAAAAAATTTGTATGTGTGTGGTAGATGGTCTAGATAATAAGATTTTGTTAAGGGTAGTAAGTAGGTTGAAGGAACGGAGTCTGAGTAGGCTATTGGGTTAATCTAAGCCTGTTAGGCTCAGGTAGTCCCAGGATTTAGGCAGGGAAAGAAAGAAGTAGGGAACAGCTCGTCTCGTCGTGAAAAGGAGACTATTCTGCTCCTGTCAGTCCTAAATGTTCTGTCAACCCTGAGGATCTGGTTGCACGTTATCTAATGTCGCTCTCTGTCACTGACATCTGCCCTCCGGCTCCGGCTACCGAATCACACGCCGAAATGAACCCCGTTTCACGATCTACCGGTAGTCGGTATAGGTTTTTTTCTCCGATCGATTCTCGTTGTTCGATTGCATCAGCGGCGAATCGCTCTTTGAACCCGATTCGAAATAAAGCGATTGAATTCTCTCGCCGACCCTGAAACATTCTAAACCTGGGTCCATGTGACCGTAACCCTCTGTACACTTCTATTCTTCTTATATGTTTGAACTTCCAATTACCTCCTCGTTTCGTCGATGTACTCCCGAATTATATTCTCGTGTCCCTCCCTCGTTATAAGTATAATGGCTCTTATCGTATCCTTCTTAATTACAAGTCGGAATCGTCTTAAACCGCTAAACAATCATTATAACAGCTTTTAATTATAAGGCTGCGGGCGATTTATTTTCCGACCTTTATTAAAACGTACTAAAGTAATAGTTACCCTTTCTCTAAATCAGGTGGAAATATTCAACTTTATACCAACTGTTAAGAAGTGTCTAAATTCCTTAGAGACGTGTGCAATTTTTCATCAAACAGGAAATCTAAAGTGTGTACTTGTTTTTATAGCTAACTTCATATTACTGTTTTTAATTAGTAAAAATAATGATATCTTTCTTTTCTACTTTACTGCTGATATCAGCTTTCGGTCTTTTATATTTTTACTGACTTCTGTTCATTGATTTGTGCAGTGTTGGATGGAAAAATGACCATATTGTTTTATTTTAAAGAATTTTTGATTTTTTTTTTAAATTATTTTCTTAAGTTTTAACTATGGTAATTTGTTTTCTGTCCGTTTGATAAAATTATATCGGGCCTGTTCCCTCGAATAGAACACGACGGCTAGAAAAGTCCCCTGTCAGTCTTTGTTTCATGATCGTTCATCAGTGTCGTAGAATGTTTTTTTTTTATTTATTATTATTAGAGCTATACCTGTGTTCCTTGTGGACAATAAATATTCTTCTTATCAGATTATTTGAAATATTCCCACAATCCTGTTTTTTCTTCCAGCTGTAAATGTTTTACCAGATCGTCCCTTTATCGAAAAACCATAAATTTACACTTATATATAAATATCTTTCGGCCTATGGACTGATTCCATATCATTTATAAAGAAATTAAAAATGATTATTTATATCAATTAAGACATTTATTTTTAGGTAACCCGTATTTACTATACTTTAGCTATATTCCTCCTAATGTTAATGTTTCATTATATTAGACCTATTCTCTTACTTTGGTTTTTCTATGTCCTATATAAAATTGAACTCATAAGGAAGAATTTTTATGATATATTGCACAAGACTGATCATTTTTAATTAAGACAAACTAATCAATTTTTTTTTTTAAAAATACTAAATAGAAATTTTTGAATGTTCTTAAAAAAAAAAAATAATAAAAGGCTTTTTTTAAGCTCTGGTTTTCTAAAGTATTCAAGTTATTAGGTAGTTGCTTTTTACACTTGAAATATAAATCATTATTAATTTTTAAATAAATAAAAATTAATCGATATTAAGATAATGTCATGGATTATGGTGACACCTGTTACGTAAGAATTTCCTTAATTCACAATTTACTTGGATTCTAAGATGAAAGTATCAACGTCCATTTTGATTTATAAGAATGAAGAGACTACAGTTATATATTTATTTGGCTTGATATAAATAATGTAAACTATTTGTAAGTATGTAATAAAATTAAGTAGTTCCATGATTTTATTTTATATTTGGATATATATTTAAATGGAAATTCGTTTATTTGTTTAATATTTATTTGCTTTTTTCAGTTAACTGTCTTTATGATTGTAATCTGACTCGACTTCGTGTTCTGACAAACACTATTAAACTTTTTTCTCTCTCCCTCTTTCCCTTCTTAAGCAATATTTATAGTTTGATGTCCTCGAGGTACAACTTTCTATAGCGGCTGCGACGGAGAGTATCTTGATGTTTTTCTGACATATTTTCGAGTGGCGGGTTTGGCAAGAAGGCGCAGGTTTCCGCTCTGTTAAATAGATACCGTCTCTGCCTTTGGCAAGTTAACAGCTTGGGGTACCAAATAGAGGGATATAAGTATAGCGTAGCGCCGGCTCACTGCTTCGTGATCTCCAATCACATACCTCAAAAACTTCTCCTTGGCTTTAATGTTCGACATGGATTTTTATTTTTAGCCGAGCACTGCATGATTAATTCTGTTTTCATTACCACGCCGCTTGAGGAGGAGACACAATATTTACTGCCAGATCAAGATATAAAAGTATGAGTTCCTCATAAGCATTTATAAAAATGTATATGTACGTCCAGTTGTTTTTAAATTAATTCAGTTTCTCTCGGAGACCGGATTTCTTGTGTCTAGTTTTGTATTTATTTCTTTTTTAATTTCTTCTTCTTTTCTTGGTCTGCCCAAAACCTTGTAGCTTACAAAATTACTTTAATTCCTACTTGATTTACGACGTGCTTATATTATCATTTTCTATAAGTTAGACGAAAAAATATTTATAATCTTTTAACATATATTAACTGTTCAATGTAAGGGATTTGTTAACAATAAGAATTACTCTTTTACGAACACTGAGAACAAATATATATTTTTTTTATATACCGGCCATTTCAAGTAATTAAGTATTATTTTACAAGTATGGTACGTTAACTTTTTGTTCAAAAGTTGATTTTTTTGTAATCTATTAAATAGCCCATAATAAGCAGTAAAACTTTATTTGTACCATATTGGGATCTAATAGACATAATCAAAATAAATGAATTAGTTATTCTAATTAATAAAATTGTACGACGGTTTGTGATAAGTACATTAGCGGCAAATATGATTTATCTTAATCACTGTGTTCCAGTCTGTTTCATTCAAATATTAGATTTTTATTTTAATGTCATGTTTATTGGCGATTATTCATTAGATTATAAATTATAAGCTTTTTACGGGATTAAATTCAAATTTAATATCAATATATTTAAGTATTACTATTATTTTTATAATTTCTTTGTATATTTTTCTCACGTTTTTAAGGTCCGCAGGTGAAACCGAGTCCTCTTATAATTCCCTTTTCTTATAATTTTCTCCAACGCGATCTTAGCGGACTAAAAATAGATTCATGTTTCATAATTTCGCTCTTTAAGATCCATCTAATATATCAATTAGACAAATATATACTGGTTTTCTCCACTTTATAGAAAATCAATCAAATGTCGATATGTGGATTAATGCCCAAAAACATAACCATGATTCAATGTTTTTCCATGAAATGGAGGAAATGTGTATTTTATTTTTCAGAAATTTTTAGGGGTCTCTAAATTTAATGTTAAAATTAAATTTTATATTTCACCTCGGGATATGCTTTTTTTTAACGAAATTGCGCCATATGTTGTGTCAAATAAAAGAGGCGAACGTCCTAAGCTTAGTACAAATATATATTTGGTTTTGTTTTTATACCAATCCAACTTGGCGTCATCTCCTTTATAATTTCGTGTCCCCCTTTAAATTCAATAAAATAAATCGTCATTTTTAAAAAAGCACAGTTATTCTTTGTCGAATAAATAAAAAAAAAAATTTTTTTGATAAGTCGAATAGTCTCTAACTACCTCATTTAGATATATTATACATAAATACCAAAGATATAGGCATTAAATTGCTATCGGACCCTTTATGAATGCTGAAAGCACATCTCTTGGCATATTTAATACTTTATCTTTTACAAAGAAAATTATTTTAGGGCTATAAAATAAGGAGCGGCCTAAAAAAACATTAAGATTTTGTTTAAAACATTGTAAATGCGTAATCAATTTAAATACAAATAAAACCGTAGAAGTCGTTTCCCCAGAAAAAAACTAGTTATTAGAAGTAGAAAATATCGAAAATAGACAAATGTTAAAGATCAGGAATGATTTCCCGCCTGTTAGGATTAGGATTATTTTTAAGTATTTTACAAAATAAGCAAAAAACACTGGAAGAACCGATTATGTACATGCAGAGTCTAGTTTTGGTCTTTTGTTTTGACTAATTTGAATTGGTTTTAGTAGAATAGGTGGGCAAAGAGGTAATTAATAATATTGCTAAGTTGTAAAATTTTAATGTATTTTTAGTTTTTTATTGACTAATTTATTGATTTCAAAAAAAATATTAAAATAAATTATTTAATAACTTTTATTAACTCATTAAAGTGTCCCAAGTGTAAAAATCTATTAATATTACCAAAATCGAGGTGCTTTTTTTTAATAACTTTTATTAAATTATTTTAATTAAATGCTTGCAAGAAGGCGTAGGGTGCCGCCTTAACAAACCCCAAACTTATAACCAACCTGGCTTTTTAATGAATTAACAAAATCTTTGCATTCGTGTAATTTTCTTTTTGTTTATGAAAAATACTTGCTTTAAAGTAATCATAGTTGGTAATACATAAAACTTCGATGAAGTTGGTGTCAAATTAATATTTTGTATATTTTATTATGTATCGTTTAATAATCGATGCTGTGCATAAAACACTATACATACTCATATACAAATATTTTAAGTTCTCATATCCTAGTGTTGCGCCTATAAAGCTAAACAAATAGTCTTTACTTATTTTTTGTTTTTCACCCTTCTCGTAAAATGCTGACGATTTTTAAAGTGTATACGTGGTGTGATCAATAAATATCCGACCTTAATTTTTATTGGCCAAACAAAGAAAACTATGGGGACAGGACTTGGTGTACGCTTGCAGGCATGCCTAGTGAGAATGCTCAATTTTTTGTACGTCTTCAACACGAGTCAGTCGACAGTAGGCTATTAATTAGTGAGCCAGTTCCAGTGAGCGTCGTCGCATTTTTCTTTCTGGCAAATTTCAAATTCAAATTCTTTCTGCATCCATTTTTTTATTTTTATTTTATTTTTTTTTAATCTTGGCGATTCTCAAATGAAAACAATCCGCAAGATTTAACAAGTGAGAATCGCCAAGATTAAAAAAAATGGATGCAGTATCGCTGTTCGACTTTTTCTGTTATTTTGTCAGAAAGAAAAATGCGACGACGCTCACTGGCACTGGCTCACTAATTAATAGCCTACCGTCAACTGACTCGTGTTGAAGACGTACAAAAAATTGAGCATTCTCACTAGGCATGCCTGCAAGCGTACACCTAGTCCCGTCCCCATAGCTTCCTTTGTTTGGCCAATAAAAATTAAGGTCGGATACTTTTTGATCACACCACGTACGTACTTTTAAAGGTAATATATGATTTTTTTTAACCTTTTATCACCATTCAAGCCATGTCATGTTGTGTGTTTTTTTTTTTTTTTTTTTTTTTGTCTTTGTTTTCTAAAATCTTCGCTATATTTTTATTTCCTTATATCAGTATTATATAATATATATAAAGAGAAAGTATTATAATGCCCAGAAAATTCGATTTTTATGAATGAAACGTATTAAGTTTGCATCCTTTTTCAACGTTTGCAGTATTATAATAATGTATACCTAATACATTGAAATAAGCGTCAGCACTGATCAATTTTACTTTTAACAAGACCGTGACTATATTTTCTATATTTACAAAACGAAGTTACATTTTGACCTATATAACAAAAATAAACAAAACAAGTCAAGTAACAGGCTTCCTTAATAACACTTATTCCCGTCTTAACATTTTTGAAGTTTACGTTTACGCGAGCGTTGCGCGTGAACGCTTGGGCGGATAACGTTGTCCAACGAACTTAGCCTTGGCATTGGTGAAATAAACATGTGTACCAAATTTCAAATAACTCGGTGATCTTTTACTCAAGTTATTGTCATCGGTAGATTTCGTGACGGTGATTTTGCGTGACGTTGATTTTGTGACGATGATTTTGTGACGGTGATTTTGGTCTTTTTTTTCGGATTTACTCCCAGGTTCCAGAACGTGCCAAAAGGAACTTCGTTCCAACTACTCGTCCGATTTTATTGAAATTGGGATGGTATAAATAGCCCATTATCGGTCTCTTAAGTAAACATTCTGCGCTTTGTTTCTCTTCCACATGCTCACAAACTTGTATTTATTTATACTATACCCATAGCTATCCCATAAAAGTACTTATCTAATCAATGTGAAATTTTGATGGTTTGTCAAAAGAAGCACGCAGATAGCCTTAGCAGATAGTTTTAAATGTGTGCGCTCTTTACATTTTGCTAAATTGGTTCTTTAATTCATGTAAAAAATCAAAACAATTTTGACTGATTACAAAACGGGGGAAACAAATCAGACAATAATAGCTTGTAAATAAAATAAAATCAATAATGTACGTAATAGGATGCGAGTGCGACAAATTGGCATTCTATTTTATGTCTACGAATTCAAACATCAGGGAACATTTTTGATCTCGCGTTTGTTTTATGGTCCGTGTTTCATCATTTTTGGTGTCCATAAATTACAAGATTTTTCATAATTAGCCCACAAATAGTCTCATATAAATTTTAATCGTTACGCATACTGAATATTGAATAAAAAACGTGTGGTCCCACTGGGAAGTGATCGGGGAACGAAACAGGTCCAGACAACCATATTTTTCATTCCCATATTACCATCCATCGGCACTCTTATAGTGTGTAGGGGGTGCCTATTTCATTGCACATTTGATATGACCATGATCTAGGTGCGTATAAGTGCCGGTGTGGAAATCTCACATATGACTTCCATGCTATGTTGTGGTGCCAATACGCGAACAAGAGAGAACTCAGTATATACTACATCGTACAAACAGCTAATATCGATTATAGTTTATCACACTCACCGATTAAAGAAAAGACCTTTTAGTTGTTTTAAATAAAATGTCTAAACATTTTTCTATTGATAAAACTAACTTTCTGTTGATTTTTTTATTTTATTTTATTTATTTTTTTTTTTGTCGAGAATTTTTCTATTAATAAAACCAATGTTTCATTTTTTGGTGCTTATACATAATGTTTTTTTTTTTTATAAAAAACACTAAAACACCAATATCTTCCAAACAGCATGTCCTCTTGTGCTCAAAAAGTATAGGTAAAATCTACCATATAGGACACACATATATATACCCCAAAGGAAATTGAAATCAAATAAAGCCTACTGAAGTTATCGTCGACAGACCGATTTCGTGCTTAGTGGCTGTAGCTCCAAAACGTCTCAATACGATGTCTACAAAGGTTTAAAGTTCCTAACAAACGTACTATGTTCCTAACAAACAGTACGTACATGTACATACACGCATACGTAGGCACAGACATATATATACATATATATATATATATGAAACTGATATTAATGATATCCCCGGGTTCGTAAGACCCCTCCTTCACAGAGACCTCGGAATCACGTTTTGGAGGGTATCACCTTACTTCCATTTTCATGAAAGTAATTAGACAACAAGTAGTCTTTGCCTCCTTAATGTTTTTCCAACCTTTCTCTTCATGAAAACCTAAATGTCCCACTAGTCCGAAATCTATCCTGAAACCAGGTGTAGAAAATTCCAGGAACCCTTATTTTTTAGCACATTCGAGTTAACCCTCCAAAAGTTTGAAGAGACAGTGGCCTAGACCTAGAGATCTTCTACTATCTTATATTAAATTATTGTACATTCTATTATTATTATTATTATTATTATTATTATTATTATTATCTAGGAGTACCCATTCCTCCAATAATAGGACACGAGAAAGCTATGTGCCTTTAAACAAACCATTTTTTATTTGATTGTGCAATTTTGATAATAGAAATCTTCCTCGCAAGCTTTTAAGATTAGAGCCTTAATAAGCATAATTTAGGCTTTGCCAGAAATAGTTTTTGCAAGAAAATTATAATTGTAATGCTTGTTAGATACACTTGTAGTTTAAGGGTAGTTATCTGTGACAAATTTCCCGTCATTTCGTTTTAAATTTACAGTTATTTTTAATTAAAGTGTTTTATTTTAAAACACCGTTGGTTATCTAGAGGAAGTACATATATTGAAAATTTTATTAAAACATTCCCGATAATGGAAATTGTGGTACTCTCTTGCTATACAGTTACATATTATACACCCGTGTATATGATTGTCTTATCTTGACTCTGAAATTGTTCGGTATCGTATGAGAAATATTACTGTAAGAGAAACTAAAAATCTTTTGTTTTAAAGTTCTTAGCTAAGAAGCGGTTGAGCTTAGGGATATTTCGGTTTAACTGAGAGGTTGTGTGGCAAGGGGTTGATGTAATGCTAGTTGATATGTACGATATATGTATCGCGTTCTTATTATCAGTCGTGTTTATTCGGACCAAGGAAATTGTAGTGATTTTCCCCTGAAACTGTTCAAAAGGTGGGTTCGGCCGAGATTAAGATACAGACAGCGTCCTTCGTGACGACTGTCCCGATTTCCAACTCAAGATATACTGGTATTGAAAATATAAGTACTCGGCAAAGAGATATGTGAATGCACGGCCTTGCGATGGGAACTGGAGGCGCGTGTGATCTATCGCTGGAGCCCCATATCTCCAACCCAATCCCCCACTGGCAGGAATATAACGAACCAATTATTTGTTATTTTGTGGATGCTCGACTCTTGTTGAGGAGGCTGAGTAATGCCGGCTCAAATATAATTATAAGGATCGGTTGAGTGGATCGCTGTTTTATTAGGTACCTTCTTTTCTCAACTAGTTGTTGTTTGTTCTCAACTATTCTTTGCATCATTTTATTATTTTCAAGTCGAGATAGTCTTTTATTTATAACCTATGGAAAGAAAATAAACATGACTGCTATTTATTGTCGAAGCAATATAATAGGATATTATGGAATACATTTTGTATATATAATACGTAAAAGTATGTACCTTTTAGTTTAGTCAACATTTACTATTGGGCTCTTTTAGTTTCCTTTATTATGTATGATACATTATAGACCAAGAATAAGGTTTTTCGGCTAATTAATAATCAATAATTGAAACATGCGATGTATGTTTCACATTGGATTTCTTATTTATCTTGTTTTCCCATTGATCTTAAAATTGTGGAATATTGTGGTGGGCTCAAGATTTTTTTTTAGGGGGGGGGGGGGTTTGGTTAGCTGTCAACAAGTATTAGGTAAAACTTGGCTCAAACAAGTTTGGCTCAACCCATCCATGTTTAGGTAGAATGTACTCATCCGCTCTTCAAAACTGAAATCTCTAATAATTTATCTTCTTTCTTACTTTGTTAAATTCCTCAAATCTTGTCTGGGATACCTCAGCTCCGATGTGTAGCTCCGGTACGAGGTGAGGATCATTTAATTTACAATTTATCGGTTCGTTCACCTCCCCTCTGTACAAATATAATAAAATCACCGTCTCTTTAGGCTTTTTTATGAGACTTTAAAATTTGACCTTGTCATTTACCCGCTTCGAATTTATTTGAAAATGAAAGTTTTGGCAGTGGAGCTGGAAGCGGTATCGGTCTGTTTGAACTCGAGTTCCAATGATATTTTATATTCGTTGAGACCTAAATAATATTAAACCATGAACCATAATTTTTTTCTCCGTCCTTAAATATTGATGGAAATGATTCGTTATAAATTTTAATTTTAATACGTATTGGCAGCGCCATTAAAGTTTTATTTGTTTACGATCCTAAACTTTTTTTTTATTTCTATATTTTTTTTAATCGGGTAAGTCATGTCCGGGGTATGTAATAAATAATAAAAGAAACGAGAGCCTTTTATTATTAAAATAAATATACTTACTCTTACTGATAAAGGAATTACTCTACGACAAATAAACTGACTCTTTGTTAATATTATTATACA
The DNA here is from genome assembly GCA_001010745.2 of Gerris buenoi. Taxonomy (NCBI): domain Eukaryota; kingdom Metazoa; phylum Arthropoda; class Insecta; order Hemiptera; family Gerridae; genus Gerris; species Gerris buenoi. The sequence continues at coordinate 948,572 of KZ651207.1, forward strand.
TTATACAACTGGACGCAGTTCATCATACTTATTTACTTAGCCAATTAAACTGGAATTTCTAAGTAAGTTCGCTGAACCTTATTAAATCTTATAAAAGCCTAGAGTTATGCCTCAGACATTCTTGTAAAGTGAAGTGGTTATCACAACTTGCGGCGAAGGAACAAATTGCTTTTTGCCTACATTAAAAGAACGTGAACTGTTGCAGCTATTAATTTAACGTAGAATATACAGTGGAAGTTAAGTGGAAATGTTAAGAAGAGTCTGGCCTAGGGAAGGGCGGATCTTTGTGTAAGCTCAGCTGAAGCAAGCTAGTGGCGTGTTTTGTCGGAGGAGTTGATGACGGCATTAGATAGGAGGTAGGTAACGTATGGAAGCTGTATCCCCAAGATGTGTTGGCGGATGACTTAGTGCAAGGGAATCGGTCTCACCCTACCTACCCTACTGGTCTCTCCTTATCACTTTAACTCCGTGGGATTGCACTTGCCAACCATATGCATATTGTATACGTAGACTATCTATCTTACGCTTCTCACAAACCCCATGTTCGCCGGCTCATTCTTATCTTTCTGTACTTAAGCCTCCTACCAAGGATTCAAGGATTACTTAGAAATTTCGTGTTTTAGTCTTCTTTTTATTGTAGCTTACCTTTGCCAATCTTTAACGATCTCATTTCTTCTTCTTCTTCTTTTAAAGACTCGCTTAAGATGATTGGTAAATATAAAATGAATAATCAATATTTGGTATGTAGTATAAGTATGATTTAATTTTTTTCAATTTGTAATTTACTCTTATTTATTCATTGATTTAAATATATAAAATTTTAGGGAGCGACTTGAAAAAGAACTATCTGTTGAAACATTAGTTAGCTAATGTTCGAAGCGGAATAGTTTCAAGACCTAATATGGAACATGAAGCACGGGGTTTAAAACAGTTTATTGAAAGTATTTCTCCTGGGAAGGAAACTTAAAAGTGATGGGTTGGAAACAGAGCCCAATATAATTAATGAACTTGTTCTGACAATAGTTATTACAGTCGCCGAGTTCACTGATTGGGTTCTCATACCGACCCTTTCTTGATTAATTCGAAACAGGAGGAATACAGTGCCCTTAATTATTACTAATGGAACTGAAGGCTTAAACTTAATTACTTTCACTCCTCTTTCCTAGGCCAGTAGTTCACCCAAAACATTTTTTTTGTGTACGGTGCATTAACCTATGTCCTTCAGTACACCGTGACTTCTTTATCTTGTATTAGAAATTGGATACTGGCGCCTTTCAACGTTATTTTTCTTTCATAGTTTATAATTTATATAAAGGTATTGTAAAATAATAAATAAAGAATAATTGATTACTAAAATATACTCATTTATAATAATAAAAGTAGGAATTATTTATATTAGATACATTTTTGTGAATCAGCAAAAGATGCCCACATTTCCCGTGTTTAGTAACGGAGTGTTTTTTTTTTTTTTTTTAATTTGATAAGTTGAGCATCTAAGTTAATTTTACTAAGTGAGAATACCCAGATACTACAGAGTTTCTTACATCTCTCTTATTTCCGTACACTCACTGTGTTCAAACATAATAATCTAAAATCCCTAATTCCTAATTGATACCAACTGCTGGAAAAGCATTTCCAATGAGAACTTTCTAAGAAAAGCCGAAACATTTTTCTTGTCCCCCCCCCTCCGTCCAATGTCTTATCGCATTCCTAGGTTGAAGTTGGAATTACCTTTTATTAAAAAATGTTCTCTCCACGTAAAAGTTTGCTCGGAGAAAATATTCTTTCAATAATTCATGATGGCCTCCACTAACGCTTAATATTTTTTAGTTATCTTCTATTAGTATGATTACATCCTAAAGAAAAACCCTTTCCAAATATTAAGTTCCTAATTTCAGTCAGAGCTCATTCCCCCCCCCCCCCCCCCCCCCATTTTAATTTGTCCCTATTTCCCCCTTAAAATTCTTAGCTGACATCAATATTATTTTACTACGTTTTTATTAGCTTGCTTTCTTGTTTGTTTCTTTGTTTGCCCTTTACAAACCTTGCAATCGAATTTTAACTAACATCCCCAGTAGCTAGACATTTGAAACTTTCAGAATAGCTCAGAACACGATGACAATGCATTATTTTGATACTTTTAGCCATTTTTCAGCAGAATTTAATTTGTTTTCAGCAAATTTTGCTGTATTGAAAATTAGTTAGGAAAAGATCCACAAGTTTTTTTTTTATTTGTTTTGACAAGACCCATATTTACAATCTTCATTTTGACAGGTTTCAAATTTATGATATTTTATTTAGTCATCAGAAAATTTAAAAACGAGTATATAAAAAGTTCTTTTTATCTTTTAATTATTTAAAATTATCATACCAAATGCAATAATTTTGTTTGTTTCAAAGAATTGGTGATAAATAATATTAATTGATGATAAATATTACAGTGAGGTGACTTGCATCTAAAAATGGGGGTTTACAAAAAAAGTTGTCAGCAAGAATGTTGGGTATAAGAGGAAACTCTGCATAATTTTACAAAGATCTCTAGCAATTGCAGTTTTAGAGATGCTATATCATGGATGAGTGAGAGGTATTTGGCTTTTTTTTATATTTGTATTAATAGAACGATATAAATGGAATCATTTGATACTAAAAACCATTTTTTTAGTTACTCTCTGTACACCTTCTTAACTTCTTCATCCCAATGTCGATTGTTGCAAAGGCCTTCCACTACTTTTTCAGCATACCAATTATTAATAAATTACTTCTTCCCCACTTCTTTCGATAGTTCATGAAATATGAATGTATTTACACTTTATTTTCAGTACTAATTATCCTATATCACTACTACTATGACAAATTGTTTTATTAATAATATTATATTATTAATAAAATAATTTGTCATAGTCTCTTCTACTGACACCAAACTTGAGATAAACGAGTATGTTCATGTATTTTTAATAAACGTTGTAAGAAAAAGATTGTTCTTAATCGTTGTTTTTTGTTACCATTCGTGACTGTATCTTATAATTATTTTATATATCTTATTTTTTTAATAAAAACAAATATTAGAAAGATTAAAGACGAATGCTAAGTTATTTTGCAAGACAGACCGCTAATAGTATTAAAAGATCAGTAAAAAGTTGATAAATCTCCTTTCGTTATAATATCATTGTTATCCGATGATCTTTTGCAATAGCATTTTGTTGTAATCGTGTTATATGAAGAAATGTGCGTGGTGTTGATCTTTTGAACCTGGAATAAGATGGTGTGAGGAGGGAGGCTTAGCGAGTATTGCATGTTTAATTTATCTGATGTTGATGCCTTCCCTGGTTGTGTAACTTCTACTTATCCCTCAACTAGGGGTTAGAAAGTTTGCAAGCAAATTATATCTCTAAATGATTGTGGTTGTGATGAATGTATGGATCCACAGTATTGGTATGAAAGGTTTTGACATATTTATAAATTATAAAGGGGTTTAAACTACGGGATTTTTTTTTATTGATTTTCATTTTTAAATCTGTGTCAATCTTATCCAAATAAAAACACTTGTGTAAAAAATAAGCCGATTCCCGCGTAAACCGTTTTTTTCTACGCCGGATTCGGAGGAATATTATTCATCTCCTTCCTGGCAGCCCAATATATTGCAGCCTTGCTGAACCATCTGTTGCTGCTGCTTTGTTGCCTGCAGTTTTGGAGTTTTTGACAATGTGCAACGATGTGGTCTGTGTCCATTATTCCAGTCTTACATAGAGGGCAGCTACTCGTTTCCTTTATGCCTATTTTATGCTGTAAGTAGTCATGGCCAGTGACCATTTTAAAGTTTGCGGTGAACACTCCCCTCGGTAGCGAAGCCGGTATCTCTCTCGTTAAGGCCTCTTTCACATGGTGCGGACGCGGGCCCGGACCCGCATCTAACACGCGGGCACGGGCCCGCAGTTTCTTTTCACACGGTGCGGGCGCGGGCCCGGACCCGCATCTAACTAGGTGTGAAAACAACAATGAAATCAACAAAAAGATCAATGACCGGTATGTAACAAGTGCGGGTGCGGGCCCGCACCGTGTGAAAACCTACATAGAGATCAATGTCCAGTAATGACAACTGCGGACGCGGGCCCAGACGTAGCTATAGGGACCCGAACGAGCATTTCGCCCGGACGTGTGTCCGGACCCGCATCCGTGCCGTGTGAAAGGATCTATGATTTTACTAAGATCATACTTAATCCGGGCCCGCGTCCGCATCTAGCTGCGGGCTGGACCCGCGCCGTGTGAAAGGGGCCTAAAAGGCATCGCCACGTTTTTCCTGATGCCTTCTCTTCGTGCAGGGTTTTTACTGTCCGTTCAACACTGGAGCATATTTCGGCTTTTGCCTGGCTAATATGTCGTTGAGGCTAAGGCAAGGAGGCACCCTGCCCTGCTTGGCCAGTTGATCTGCCATCTCATTTCCTTTGATCCCGCACCCATTGGTAAGCTATCTCCCAACCACTTCGGATCGGCCTGTTCATTACTATCTTTGTAAGAGTGACTCGCTCACAGTCGTGAGGTGTACTTGAGATTAAGGCCCTAATAGCCTAATAGCCTGGGAGCCTACTAGGAATACAACCTTAGTAGGTCTCATATTAGCTAGAGTTGTTGCTGCCTGAAGAATAGCCTCTAGTTCGCCGTCGAAATTTGTTGCCTTAGATCCTACCGCTATGGAATTCTCAAATACTCCCTCACACCAGAAGCCTACCCCAACGCATCCCCTAACAGGATCTGCTGACCCATTAGTATGGACTTTTAACCAATCTGTGGACGGGTAATGCGTACTGATGTGTAGCAGAGCGTGTTCTTTTAGTGTCTGTGAAATGGTGTCCTTTTTTGACTTGTCCAGGCCAATTTCAAGGTGATGCCTAGGGTTAATGAGGTGAAGGTTGCTAAGGTGCTCGGGCTGGAACATTTCTTTTGGAGTATCCTGAAGTCCATACTTTTCTTATAGTTGAGCTGCTTTTTTCTGCACCTTATCCAGCCTACAACCTTTACATGTATTAGTTGAAGCGGTAGACAGAAGTTCGCCTCCATATTCCAGCACAGGCCTTAAGTAGGTTTTGTAGGTGGGGGTAAGAACTTCCTGCGTTGGTCCCCAGGTAATGCCATTTGTCTTTTCATGTGCCGCAATCTTTGATCGCCGCTCCGAGCCATCTGGTCCACATGCTTTTTCCACTGCAGCTTATTATCCAGATGAACCCCCAAGTATTTCACAGAATTCTCACAACAGATATTTGTTGTCCTTTGTACATGATGTTAACATTGTGCGCCTTGGTGGATAAGGTGTAGAGTTGGCTCACTGTCTTCTCTGTGTTAACTGTCATTCTATTCTCCTCACAGCAGTGCTCTTGCCTGACAAGGGCATCGTTTAAAGCATTATTTATAACTGGAATATTACTGCTGGTGGCGAATATTACGCGGTCGTCAGCAAAAAATAGGCTTCTAACCCCTACACCTTTTCTATCTCCCGAACGAGGTCGTTAATCATGATGTTAAAGAGAATGCAGCTACTGACCGCGCTTTTGTTAGCCCATTACCAATTTGTACGAATTTTGACCTGGCATTTCGGTGCTTAACTCTTGTCATTCTCTGGCTAAGAAAGGACTTGAACCATTCTAACATGTTCCCTTTTATTCTATTATCAATCATTTTGTGGATCAGCTTCTTTTTTCCAAATAGTGTCGTAGGCCGCTTTAAAGTCAACAAATACGGCCACCGTCGATTGTTTTCTTTGAAACCCATCCTTTACTCACTGGCTTGGCAACCTGTTCTACCGTACTTCGTTTCTTCCGTAAACCTGCCTGGAAGTCACTCAGAAGTCACTTTGACTCGAGGTAACACTTGTTCCGTGGTAATTTACTTTACCACGGAACAATATTTGAATTTACTTATGTAGATTTGTATCCAAATTGATGTATACGTATGTTGACATTATTCTAGATGTAATTCGTTGTATAAAATACTACTATTATTATTTTTACCATAAGTACCACACTGTTAATCTATGTCATGCTGACTCGAATGAAAATGAAATAATTTAAGGAAGTAAACAAGTAATAATTTAATTGCTAAAAGATCTAAAACATATTTCTACAGATTGTTTTTTTTTTAAATTATGCAAGATCTTTCTTGCTAAAACTGGTGCAATCAAGGCTAGTTGACTTTAATTTCAAAGTTGCTCTTACGTTAGAGTTAGATGGCATGTCAAAGGTTTAGCTACCTAACTTAAATTTGCTAATCCAATCCATGTGGATCTAATCCCATTTCGAATTGTCAAAACTAGTCAATCAAAGCACGCAGAATCATTTCATCTGTTGCCGACCCACCAGAGGTATCTCTGGTCGGTTTGGGGCCGCCGGCTCTATAGACAAGTCCAAGGCTTTAGTCTTAGAGGCAGAGCTAATTCTTTTTGTTAGACGGTGTTTTATTGTGGCAGCGTGTTGATGGGCAGCCTTTACTCCGGGATACGGACCTCACGAGCTTTCCGACGCCTTATCTTCTCCTATTTATCTAACCAGGCATATTGACCCTGCCGACTATCTTAAACGCTTTCCCCCTCACACTCTCTATCCGTTCGACTCGAATCTTCTCAACTAGCTGCTTCATCTTTTTTATAAGTACCTCAGCTGACCACTGACCATTCTTTTTATCCGTTTAAGATCAAGAGTGAAACTCAAAACATTATGAAAATTTGTATCATGAAAATATGTATTTTTATTACAAGCATTAGAAGTTATATGGAAGGCATTTTCTTTACAAAGTTCTGGGAAAACATGGTTCAAGCTTTGCCTAATGGAGGCTGCCTTACTATATTAAAAAAAATGGTTAAATAAAGATCTACTTCTAGAAAGAAATTGCCCAAGATGCAGAGCTCTGTTAAATGTTTTGTTTTGATTAAAGTATTTTGCCTTTTACGAGGTTTTTCTACTACTTGTGTATTATGATACTTATCTAAAAGACTAGCGCCCCTTTAGACAGTTTTTAATATTTGTGTATGTTTTTTTCTCAGTTTTGATGATGTGTTACATTATGTTTACCTACTCCTGCACAAATATAATATGGTTCTGCCACACCATGAAAGATAATTTTGTTACTTTGAAACTAATCTAGATAGTAATATTAATTTAATAAGAAATTGTTTTATAATATTTATATACTTTAAGTAAAGCTTTGAGCAATCGGGACGTTTATATTTATTAAACTGTGTTAATCTTGCTTATTAGTTAAGAAATAAGTAATTTAAATTTATTTTTCTGCAGTTGTAAAATCAGAATCATTGACGTTTAGGTGTCCGGCTGTTAGCTTGACTCGGGAATATCTTGTCTGCTATTAGATCTCCCCCTCCCCACCCCTGTGATTTTTAATTGACACTGTGGGAAAACTATACCTCTTAACAGGGTTCGTTTCACTATAAAGCTCTCGAGTATAAATAAGATTGTACAGTAATTAAATGGGTGGTAATTACAATGATTAAGGGCCATTATATTTTGGCAGGTTAGTTCTTTCCATGTGTATATATATCAAAGTCTTGTTAAGATCCATTCCTTAGATATTGACGAGCCTTCTTTACTCACACTATCTTGTACTTCAAATAATAATCTTCGAGCTACACTAACAAGCTACTGACAAAATATCCTTTTTAATAATTTTGTTTCCTTCTTTTTTCTCTCTCTTGTTAAGAAACAAAATTATTTGCATTTCTTTTCATGTTATTTTAGGAGAACCATGGTAAAGACACATGTCGCAAACAATTAGGTCATTATAATTTAAATCAAATTATAATTATTGTTAACTACGGGAAACATACAGAGAAAAACAGACTCCAGCGCCGGGATCCCAGCGCTAGGGTCTATTTTTCTCTGTCTGTCTCCCACTGTTAATAATAATTACAAAGTATTTGTGTATACAACGCATATTGGAGGCGTCAAAAATCGTGAATTATCAAGTTCAATAAATATCAGTAAAAATAACACAATTAAAAATAATAATTACAACTTAACCCATAATAGTTAAAAATTGAATNATGTTCCGAGTGGTAGTCATTATTATTATTGTGCAAAAAAAGCCTCTTGTTGCCAATTTACGTCACGTTCTGAATGCTATCGTATATGCTTAAATTATAAAAACAATACGTAAAAATTAATTAGAATATAACGAGTTAGGAAAAAGATCCAAAATAAATAAATGAAACATTACTCCCGGACACATAAATTGTTGCAAAATTAGTTATAGGTAAATACATTTTGGTAAATCTGTCAATTGTTTATTGAAAATGAGATATTTTTGCTTCCGGCCTTATCGATGGTAACGCATGCTATGCTCGTTCTGAAGAACAAAAAATGTTTATATCTCCGATGTCTAAAATTCCATGACAGAAATCAGGGAACACTTTTGGTCCCGTGTCTGTCTGTCGGTCTGTCGGTCAATTTTTGCGGACCAAAATATTTTAAAAACTTCGCGTCCGATTTTAATGAAATGTGTATGGTAGGTCATAATTGGCTCATTGTTGGTCCCAAATCAATTTCAACATTCTGTGCGCTCATTTCTTGTGCAATATTGGCAGAGTATTTTAAAAATCATATTTAAATTATTATTAAACTCTTATTTAAATTGCAGATAATGATAAATTATGATAATTTATTTATTCAATTTTATAAGTTTTTGGTAGTATTCATACTACGGAATGTTTAAATTTTAATTTAAATTGAATTATAATTACTATTTACAGAGGGAGACAGACAGAGAAAAATAGACTTCAGCGCCGGTACTCGAACTACGGACCTCCCCCTCATTTCCAGTGTGTGGGAGCTCTAACCAATTAAGCTATACTGAAAAATAATTTCCTCTGACGATATCTATACCTACCTAATCCCGAATTAAGCTTTTCAGAGCTCCCGCACACTGGAAATGAGGGGGAGGTCCGTGGTTCGAGTCCCGGCGCTGAAGTCTATTTTTCTCTGTCTGTCTCCGTTTGTAAATAGTAATTATAATTTGATTTAAATTTATAATTTATTTATGTAATGTAGAAAAATTAGATAAATAAGTCCAGTCACTGACCAGTTTATTAATTCAAGTATTTCGTTATTTAATAGTAGTATAGTGCTAGTAAAATGTTTATTTATTACAAAATTATTCAGAACATTCTTCTTTTTGAACATACAAGCTACAAGCTTGACCAAAGATCGTCAGCTTCAATTACTTATATACGATAATTGAAAAAATAAACTGATAACAATTTTTGACCTAAAGCATCATAAACAAAAGAATTTAGATAATATATAAATTAAAGTGCACACACACACACTTTTATATATATATATATTTATATGCAGGGACACCCGCGATAAAATTCTATGGATCAAATGCAACAAAAAATGTCGAGTATGCATATGCCTATTGCCTATTTCTCAATAGTTCTCTAGTTATCGATTTATTTCTTTTTTTTAAACAGTTTCAGGAAAATTTTCAAAAAATGCCTATATCTCAAAAACTATATGAGCTGGAGAAATTAGGGCTAAGGACCAATTTTAAAGAGCATAATAAAACCTTTCTGAATCACCCAGTTTTACTCAAATTAGCTGCTAAGCATTTTCTCCTGCTACATTTGAAAATTAGTTTTTTTTTTTTTTTTTTAAATATTCGACAACGAAATTCCTGAGCTTTCTATCTTAATTGAGGCACGCTAGAAGTGTGGCAATTACAGAAAAAAACTTCTGCTTTTCATTAGCTGAAATTCACACAAATTATACCTTTCTATAAGATATAGTCCTCCTTATTCCATACTATCACCATTTTGGATTTTTTTGTAAGGAAAAATTTCCGAGACAACTAAAGTCCGATTTTTTAAAGTAAATTTACGGCTTTTGTATGTACTAATTATATTACCAGTGAATCATAAATAGGTAAAATTTTAATATGTGTGGAAAACGTGTTTTTCTTAGCCTATAAATACATACTTGCAATAATCAGATTTACTATGTTATATTGTGTATTAGGTCCGACAGGTTATTTTAGGTTAAAGGTTCAGTTAATTACTTTGAAGTGGGATCAGCTAGGAAATAATATACTACCATCTTCTCACTTCTTAGTTGATTGGTTAGCTATGTTTAAATTTACTTGAAACTTGTTTTTCACATTTGAATTGAAGGGTGTTCTCTTTATGTGAGAAGCTACCTCTTATTTTCTACAATTAACTCAGATAATTCGATTTACTAAAATAGCCGCAAATTATCTTTTAAAATTTCAGACTATTTCGCTTTTACAATTTGCCCTGTTGCAGGTTTTATCATAAAATCCGATTATCTTTTTGTTCTTCTCCGAACATTTCTTTCTGTCGTGGCCAAATGGTTAGATTAAGTGGTAATCCAATTGTCCTCCGTGTCTTTTATTGCTTATCAAGCAGCTTTAAAACCCTCTTCCTATAAAAAAATTGATAATCATATTGGAAACGTATTGTAGCTTAAAAGCAGTTGTCTCTCTCTATCTTTACATTTATCACATAGCCAATAATGACATTTTGAGTTACGAAGGTATTTTAAATTTTCTTTACGCATTGTACGTAACTAATTTATAAATACTAATTAGTATTATTAATTAATATAAAAAATATTTATAAATAAAAGAAAAGAAAAAAATAGTTCGCCATTACTGTGGCTCATAGCTTCCTCGCGTTCTATTTCGTATACTTTAATGATTTTATATACTTTTACTAATTATCATTGTCAAATTTATTCACTTCACCCCTCCCGGTTTTTAAATCTGTCGCAATTGTTTTGAGCTTATTTTACATGAATTTAAACATCAATTTAGCAAAATTTAAAGAGCTCAGCCAGTTGGAACTAATCTGATCTGCGGGCTACATTCGATAAACCCTCCAAATTTAATATCCATCGGTTTTAATAAAAGTTTTTAAGTTATTAAAAACTAAGTAAGTGTATGTTTGTGCGCGCAAGTGGGTGCAGAAAGTTGAAATATATTGGACCAACGATGGGCTAATTTAGATCTAACTATAAATTCCTATAGATTTTCCGTTTCTGACCTACCATCCCAATTTTACTAACCAAAACGTTAGTAAAATTTGTTCCCAGATGTCTGAAACTGATTTAGAAACATGAAATTTGGGTCACAGGTGCATCTCTGGACAAATTTTGGAGTTTTTACACTTAATATTTCCAAGATGGCGGGTGACTTAAAATAATAAGTTTTTAGTTACCATAGCAGGTTATACATCAGTTTAAAGGTCTTGAAGTGTAGAAAAATAATATGGAACTATTAAAATAACACATGTCATATTTTCAAGATGACGGCCAATATGGTGGGTGACTAAAAAAAAGTTGTTAAAACTTGTTTTAATTTCAATTCACTATCGTTGTATGAAATGAAGCTCTTTCAATTCGGCAGGCCTTAAAGATTCATTGAAAGGCCCTCTTTGTAAATTGCAATGTGCTTCTTTCAAATACAAACGATATTCTTTTATGTACCCATGAATTCAGTGTTAACAGTAGGCAAAGATTTTTGAAATATCTTCATCTCTGCTTTTCAAGTGCACCTTGAAGTGGACATTTGAATAGAAAAAGTAGAAAAAAGTCTGTGTGTGGTTTCTGCTATTGATCTTTAATCTCTGGACTTCCCTAAGAAGGATCATAGCCGAGAGTTTTAAGCTTCTATCTCAAGTAGTGGTCTTCAGCTGATCCTTTGGCAATCGTTCCTTACTAACAACTGACCTCAATACTTGAAAGAATGTTGACAGACTTAACTTTAAAGATGGATTCGTTGAATTTTCTGAGTGATGTTGAATCCCTAAATTCCCTTTCTTGTGAAAACTATGTGAAAGCTTTTTTTTAAGTGAAATCATACAAGACTGCTATTTTGAAATATCGCTTGTACGCACGTTGCTAATAATATATTGTTTTTGTTATTTACTAGTATACATTTTTAAAGATATTACAGTGTTCTACCGTTAAATATTTTTTAAAATTATATTAAAAGTCCCGTCAAGTACTTGCTAGCAAGAGGGGTTCTTCTGTCATAAAATTTATATTGCCTTTATTGTATTTTTCTTTTTAAAAAATGATAAAAAGTTGCATCTTGGAGAAGCAAGGTGCGCTAGATAGGGACTTTTTTTGTTATTTTGGGGTTAAAATTACCGCCATTTTAAAAACTCGATATATATTTGTGATCTACTTTCCAATATCTTCAACATGATACCCCACTTTGTAATACCCCTAAAAATAAAATGTTTGAGTCATCGTGGTTACGCGTATTCAAATTTAATAAAAATTCAACTTTTTTAAATGAACTCCCGGAAATATCATCGGACTTCTGAGATGTACATTTTATGTTTTTTTTTTAGGACCACTCCTTATGGTTTTAGGGGGTACTTTTTTAAATTACAATCAGAGCTTTGAGGGAAAAACCATGTAACCATCTCTAATATAAGTGGCAATGTCCTGATTGACTGACTGACT
>KZ651207.1:1005627-1016553 GCA_001010745.2 Gerris buenoi
TAAATGGTTATTAATTTATTTATAACACTATAAATCACTTTTCAACACTTCTTATTTTTATTATAAATAAAAACGAGGCACATACTTAAAAAAAATCGTTACACAACTCAATTTTTCTTAAACTGATCTCGAACTTGCTATATATGTTACTAGATAGTATATATAAAAATAACTTAATCCTGCTTAATAGCATTTAAATTTGTACCAATTAAGTTGTTAATTAATAATATTATAAGAAATGATACTGACAATATCAATTTAAATAAATAAAAGCAAGATTCTAAAATTTCTTCTATCCTTCCCATGAAGATTAAGGGTTTGTTTGACATTTTAGTTTTTGAAACTGTCCGTTGACAGGTGAGAGCGCCACCATCGATTTACAATGGGAATTCGTCCTTTGGAACTCTCTGTAGGGATCACCTGAGTGTGATAGTCAGGAGTATTTCGATGGATTATTCAATATGATTTACAAAGTGCACACATTTTATAATTAAAAAAATAAAATTTCTTCTGCACTGTCAGCAATAAATGCTTTAGGTCGTACATATCTTTTTAAAATAACGGACTGAAAGTTTGAGGATATAACATCCGCAGTTGATCGTCTCAACGGGTCCACGGTCCACCCACTTTAAAAACAAGTCATGAAATATTATCGTATGGTGTTAACATGACGAGGGAACATTGTTCTTCGGGGAGTGGTATTAGAAGGTGTAACTCTTTCTCAGGTCTTATTGACCCACATACCGCAAACACATCTTTATTGAAACGTAGTATAGGCTTAGGCGACCAACCCTCCAGTAAGTCTTCTCAATGCCTAGATGGGCTGATTAGGGATTATCATGACACTCTTGCAAACAGTCTTTCCTGCAGATCCCAGGTACCACCATTTTTCAATCATTACTTGGGTTACTTAACTCACCCTTCAAGAAGCCCCCTCCCTCCACTCAACACTGCGATCGCATCCACCGGCAGTTACAGCGGAAACTTAAATTTAGGTTATCCGAAAAAGTACATCGTCCTCCAATGGGACTTAAAAATAGCTTGTTTAAGATATTCTTACTCATTATATTTTTATGGTTCTTCAGTTAGAAGCTCTGAAAGATGTTGTTTTCATCTGTTCATGATTCCCTTTTTTTTTCCGTTTTTATCCTTGATTAATTTTGAAGGGCAATCTAGGTTTCTTTGTTTCCTCATATTTTTCATCACACTAGGTATACAAACAGTTTTGATTTCCCTGAGCCCTTTCTTCTTTGAATTTCCGAATTCTTCCCAAGCCTTATATTTTGGTTCCTTGACAGACTACTTTTACCCTCGAACGTTGTTGTTTATACATCTCAAAGTCTTTTTGCTATTTTGAGATAATGAGGTATAAAGATACAGGATAATTGGGTAAATAGGTGTAAGAAGGTATTTCTCGAAACGATTTGTTCAATATCTGTGTTAGTTTACATTGTTTGACTGGGTCAAAAAAAATTTTTTAAATTTTTGTCTCACTTAGATTAAGATTATTTTTTTTATAATACTATTTAGCTTTTTTCCCGCCTTTATATCAGCGATATTTTTAGTGTCTTAATTTTTGTCAAGGGATAGGAACCTTCTATGTATAATATAATCCTAAAGTAGAAAGTTCATAACTGCAAATCAACGGTATGATCTATCCTGCTCTTAGATAGTTTTTTGTTTCAATTAAAGTTTGAAGTTTTCACACGATTAAGTGGCTATCTTTGTTGAAGCTTTCTGGGACTCTGAAATTCTTCTGCTATAATACTCCGATGGTTTGAACGAGGTAAACTCACCTTAATGAAGTTGTGTGCCACTCTTTGCCTTACACTTAAACTAACCAAAAATAGAATTGCAGTTCATTCTTACAGATAAGGCCACGTATATCGTTGTGAATAGTTATTACAATAGGACGAAATGAGGTGATTCCCTATGATTATTTCACTTTTCTTAATTAGTCGATGTAATTACTTCTGGGAAAATGGAACTCCGGCTCAAGGCTCAACAGCCTTCACTTTTTTTCTAAAAATATTTACATTTCTACACTTTAATTTCAGCCTAAGAAGGATAATTAATATGCTTTGTTGGAAGCTTAATCAAACAGCACCTTTAATTTGTTTACTTTGTTATAGCCTTCCTATTACCTATTAACTAGAATCTAGACTCTTACTACTTCCTTTCAGTGTGATTCATATTAAATTTGAAGTATAATACCATTACGTAATCGTATCCTACTATCGTAGGCTTGCACTAGTATGGGAATATTAGGAAAATATTATTATGATTTTATTAGGACAGAGGCTTGCACTAGTATGGGACCAACAATGTTCTGTTTATAGCCTACTATCCAAATTGCATTAAAATCGGGTGAATAGTTTTTTATGAAATGTTGGCTCGTAAAATTGTTGAACGACAAATACCGACTCACCGCCACGAGACTAATAAAGTTCCCTGTTGTCTGCAACGAATTTCGGTAATCTCGAAAGCATAATAGTCAAGAACAACAAATTCGAGACGTAAAAAAAACGAATCTATTAAAAATTGTTTGTTTATTTGGGGTAATCTCTGGAACTGCAGATCCCGTTTACAAAATTGTTTTATCGATAAAAAGCTACACTATTCCAAATTCCCGTGTGACATAGGCTACGTTTAATTTACATTTTGGTACACAGGAGTACTGGGGTAGAAAAGTCAAAGTATTAAATACCCTGTTAGTTGAAATTAGTATATACCTTTGTCGAAGAAAGTTCTTTAAGAGTGCAGTAATTATTGTTATGTACACTTTTGTCATAATTTCGTTTGAGGGTTGTGAAATTTAAAAAAAAAAAAGTTTTTTGGTTAAAAATAAGCAATACATGATCCACTATAATACTTATAGTGGATAATGTTCCGCAAGATTATTAAAACTGATGATGACTATCCTTCCTATATTAAGTATATTTAGTAGTATGTTGTAATATTGAAATAAGTAATTATTTATTAAGTAAATAAAGGAATCTTAAATAAAAAAAAATTGGTTTGATTTAAGGGAACATTGGTGTACCTACATTATTTGGTGCCAGCAAGACGATAATAATATCTAACTACATACGTTGTAATAAAAAAAAAAATTGGTTTGATTTAAGTGAACATTGGTGTACCTACATTATTTGGTGCCAGCAAGACGATAATAATATCTAACTACATACGTTGTAATATAAATAGACATTTATTAGTATTTTTTCTGTAAGATTCGTCATTAATAATTAATAATTACTGTTATTTTTAGCACATTGGTACTATTTTTTGGTATCACTGATGTGATGCTGCAAGTGAAATACATTTGAATATGTAAAACTTAAATTTTTAGAATATTTATTTCAAATATTTTTAATGCTTTTATTTATTTAAGCTAGCTAAGGTTCGTCCTCTGGTACCCATAAACAAATTTAGAGTTATACCTTAAGTTTTATAGTTTTATCGGTTTCATCGTCTATTTTATAATTAATTTAATTAAGTTATTGTTCTTGTATTTCAAAAAGAGTTAGGATAAGGCATTTAAAATAACACTTTACGAGAGAAAAGATTTATTTGGAGAGATATATATACGATATGGTATTGACTTGGATTCTTTTTAGTTTGAGTTGGCTTATTTTGACTCGGGAGAACTGAATATATATAAACTTTTCGTTTATGTTTTTCGAATCTCAGCATCCTGTTTTGCCAGTAAATTACGAGTTTTGTTTAAGATGTATGGTATGGTGTTAAAGATAGTTAATTTTACCTGGGTTGTTTCAAGGGTCCAACTGATCATGATTAGGTATTGGATCTCACAGGCTATGTGTCAGATGGCAGGAGACACAGTTGACATATGGCCAGCGCCTTCCTTATATCCGATATCTTCCTCCAAATGTTGTCTCTTTTTTAAGACTTTACATAAAGGATAGTCTAATCTGTCTTAGGAATATCAGATAAGACATCTTTAGCTCTGGCATTTATCTTCATTTCTATTTCTCGTATCAGCATCAGGTTTATTTTTTCTTTCTCTGGCCGTTTGATGAAGGATTTTTTCCCCCCATTTTTTTCTTTGTTTAAAGAAAAGGTCGATTCACAACCGATTTGATTAATAATGCTCTTGATTGAATGATATTAAGTGAATTTTCTTTATGAGGAACTCTCAGTGGTTACATAAGAATTTTTTCTAACAGCATTGTTTTAATGAAATTTTGGTTCATGAATATCTTAGAAACAGTACTTTTATGAAGTATTATTAAATATTACTCTTACATTTTTATTTCTAACAAACATTTATAATATTACTACCAACCCAATTGAAGTGTTTTCTTTTTTCCATCACAGTATGAATATACTTTAGATTTTCTTTTCAAGGCTTTATTTATTAATCGAAAACAATAAAAATGATAATTGAGGTGTAAAATTCAGCATTCTTTCTTTAAAGTAATAGCTGGCGAGGATGTGTTAAAAATTAATCTTTATTGTACCTTCAGAAGATATGAGGTGACTCAGCTAACAATTGTAATTACAATGCTTTGCAAGAAATAATAAATTAGTTCACAATAAAAGTTTATTACGTTCAATAGATGAGAGTAGAAAAAAGTTTAGAGACCTAATAGGTGAAAAAGTTCTTCGTTCCTTGAGGCAAAGCGTTTTATGACGGTCAAGAGGCCCTGAAGAAATAGAGACTCAATTCGGTGGAGACACGCAACCATTAACACAGATTTATCAGAAAAGGAACCCGATTAAACCGAAACAGACAGGAGCGTAGGGGCTGAGAGTCCTGGCGTTTTTACAGCCCTACACGACGCTACAAGGCCAATTACACTAATTAACTTTAACCAAATAGGGACCCGTTAATACTCGCTTCGAAATCTCCGCCTTATTTATAAATATGCTCTGTCTGTAGTCGTTTCCAAAGGGTGTTATTTACCTATCGGGAGTACATCCGAGTTGTAAGGCCAATAATATTCATAAAATACAGACGTGAATATAATTTGTTTAAATATTACCTTGTTAAGAAGAAAGGATATATTTAAAGGTTTGCATTGCTCCAAACTCAGAGACCTATAACGATGTGTTCTGCGAAAGATGAAAGGTGAATCTAAGAAGGAGGCTGCCTTGACTCGAAACGTTTTGCTGCTGATAAATTTGTTAAGAGGAAAGCTTTAAACGCCTCGGGTGTGAATTTGCTTTCATATTTACGGTATCCTCCCACAAAATGTCATTATTTTATGTATATAAGGTAAGGTTGCACTATTGTAAACTGCACTTATAATAAACAATGCCGGTATTATCGTGCTTAACCCCGTTTTTAACATAAGTCATTAAATACTATGCTAAGAGGTTAACGGAGGGCAGTAATGCTAAGTATTCTACAGTAAAAACTACTTGAGACGCAGGTTAAGGTCAAGTCGGCCTCTACAGATTTTTTGTGTGTAAGACGATTTCATATTACAAACAATGTTATTGTCTATTTCTCTTAAGTGGTCTGTTGCTAATCTTGCTATATGTGAGGCTTTTGGAAGGAATAATAAATATCCACACATGGTCAAGGAGAGGAATTAAATTTAATCCTCATATATTATTTCTCTTAATGTGTGGTAAATATTGTGTTGGACATGAATGACAATTATCGCTTCAACATCACGCAAAATTGCAGATGATTTTATACGGTGCATGTTTATTTAATTTATTGAGTACTAAGAGAATGTTAATAAGAAGTTACTGATTAAAATATAAGAAAATTTCGATTATCATAAAAGAGGTGTAATATATCATTTTATTTTGACCGTGTAAATTTTCCATAATCACCCAAAGGCGGCCATAAACGTTTCGGTATACCCACGGGGGTAAACTGTACAGGTAAACCGAAGCGTGTTATCGCAACAATTGAACAGCAAGAGGGGTTTCAAAATTACCCTCAGGTGAACCCATATTATTTTAAATAAATCGAAACCGGTTTAAATAACCACAATTTTAATTCCCAATGGGATAGTGGGATCGCATTATTGCTTCCAAGCTTATCGAAGGTCACGGAAGCTCTGATCGTCCTGAAGAACGAAAATTTGTTGTCTCCGATTTAAAAAAATTCAAAGGCAGAAATCCGTTTCAGACATCATCAATAATTTTTGGTTCTCTGTCTGTCGCTCAATTTTTGGAAACAAACATATCTTAAAAACTATCTGTCCGATTTTAATGAAAATAATGGATGACATAATTTGCTCATTGTTGGTCTCCTATAAGTTTTAATCTTCTGCTCACATTTGTTCCTCTTCCACTTGCTCACAAACATTCATTCATTTACACCCATGTCATCCGAAGAACTCATCTTTTTTAGGGTTTCGATGGTAAAACCAAAAAAAAGAAACCCTTATAGTTTCGTTCCTGTGTCTGTCTGTCACTCTGTACGGTTCCAATAACTTTTGAACCATAATAGATAAAAACACGAAACTTTCCAGTATAAAAGATCGTTTTGACGCGCACACAGGAAAAATATAGAGAACTCAAAATAATCAGCTGTTCAAATTCAAAATGGCGGATAATTCACATCGCGAGAAAAAAATATTTTTTTTAAATTTTAAGTGGGGTATCAAATGAAAGGTATTGAAGAGTAGATTACAAATATATATACCACTTGGGGGAAGTGTTTAATTTTCGGCGCCATTTTGTCAAAAAACATCGAAATTTTTCGTGTCCCCCCCCCCTAAAACCGTACTTGCGCTATTACTAAAAATATAGAAAAATATGCAAAATGTGCGGTCTGCTGGGCCATAGAAAAAATAAGATTAGCAATTCGATCTGATGTACTGGAAATCCAAGATGGCGGATAATTCAGGTAACTCGAAAAAAAATATTTTTTTTAAATTTTGAGTAGGGTATCAAATGAAAGGTATTAAAGTGTAGATTACAAATATATATACCACTTAGGGTTAGTGTTTAATTTTCGGCGCCATTTTGTCAAAAAACATCGAAATTTATGTGTCTCCCCCCCCTTCTCCCCTTTAATAATTTTTGTTCACAATATCAACGAAACCATTTTTACGTGAGACTTCACGCCTTACCAATTTATATGAAATTTTGATGGTTTGTCGAAAGTAGCCCACAGATAGCCCCGGATTAAACTATATTATCAAATCTATTTTATGTGTTATGAAAAAATAAGTAAAAAAGTAAGTGTAACTGATTTGTCTGACTAAATAATAAGTACTTGCACTAAACTTTCCGAAGATTCTAATGTCTAGCTAAGAGAACAGGTTAAATATTTATTAATAGTTATTTAGTTATTATAAGTAATTTTCTGCCTACTTTAGTTATGTGATGATAATAAATGCCAATATCACCTTAATAAATATTACAGCAAATCCAGTGTTCCGGTATGCCTTGCTTCGTTTTAAGCCTATTTTCTCTAATCCAATTTAACTTCAGCCCCTTGAGCGTATTAACTACGTAACAAAACGCTTACACGTTCTTTCTCCTTAGTAAATATTATAATACTCAGCATAACTTATTTAGGGCGTGAAATGAACTCGTTTCTTTTAAGTAAGTGATAACTATAACACGGCTTGCAAAGTTTCGTACTTATTAATCGGTGGATTTATTTTTTTCATTTCTTCATTTTTCATCATATTAATACATATAGGTTGTCTGAGTTGTATTGAATTGATTATTAAATTTTTATGTAGGTTTTTGTTTATTTTATTTATCGGGATTTCCTCATATTGATATTCACATATATTCTGCATATTACACAATGGAAATAAATCCTTGTTGTGTACAAACACTTTTTAACTATATATAACTTACTGAAGTAAACTTAAGAAAACAAAATATTAAATTGAGTCAAATTTGAGTTTGTATTTATGTAACGATTTAAAAAAAAAGTAGTCTACACATTGATGTTACCAATTCCAGCCGATTAACTGACTAATTCAAATTCTCAAAAATAAACTTCTAATTTTCAATTTCAGTTGTGTTTGGCATTATTTTTAACATTCCTTCTCTCATTAGAAAAACTGGTAAAACGTCTAGATTTGCGGGTGGGATGTAATTTATGATTGAATTATAAATTGATTTCGCTGTCTCTTTTTTATTGAATACTGGGTGGGAGCCCTGTAGTCCGCCGAGAAGCAATAAACCTTACGATTTTAAAGTTTAAAGTGGGTAATAAAATTTTTTTATGAAGGCTAACTCATATTAACTCAAGAAGTTACTATCTGAAGTCTAATTTTCCATTTATATGTAAAACCTAATATTTTAATTAAAGTATACCATCACGTTGTATTGTTTTGTACTGCTTTTTTTCTTTAATTACTTTTAATAAATAGTCATAAAATTTTATTATAATTAATATTCCGATTACTAAATTAGTAATAAATTAAAATCATCATCGCAAATAGTCTGCCACCTACAGTACACACAGCTTCCTCGCGAGCTAGTATTGGACTAATGGTAACATGGGGACATTTTAAAGCAGTGGCATGTGCAAGAGAAAGCAATACACTTAAAATGGGTTTAACAATTGGTTAATTATGAACTACTATTTTTACAATAATCGGATGTGTGGGTTTTAAGTTGTTGGCTCGCAAAAATGTTGAACGACAGACTGACAAAATACTAAAAATGTTCCCTAGTATCTGAAACGGATTCATGTCTAGGAATTTTTAATTTGGAAACTACTAAACTAATATGAATGATAGTAGAAATAAATTATTATTGTATGATTTTGAATTAGTTCAATTTACCCAAGAGCATGTTAAATATAAGTAATAATATAGTTCACTTTATAAAATACTCAATTTTATCGTCACTTTAACCCTTCATTTTCAGAACGATGCCAAATTATTATTTTTAAAATTAGCGATATTGTAGTAGACTTCTACTCTAGTATTTTTACTTAATTCATTCACACTAGAAGTTTATAAAAATAGACTGCCAATTGGTGTGGCACATAGCTTCCTCGCATTCTATCACGTAATTTATTGATTTCATGCTTTTAAGCCGGTTTACACGATCCAAGTTGACTTGGACCAAATCAGTTTTGACTCTATTTTGACGCTACCTGGATAATGTAAACAGGTTATCAAACTCAACTTGGACATCCAAGTTGAGTTGGACGTTATTTGATCTAAGTAGACTTGGATGACGTCAACCATATTATTATGACAATAAAGCTGTCAAAAATTAGAAAAGACGTAAAAAGTTGTGACGGATTTGTTTATAAGAAGGTTATTGACAGCTTTTATTTCTTTTTGTTTTTATTCCTTTACATCTAAATGATTATTTGAAAGTTCCCCTACTTGGACCAAGTATACTTGGATTGTGTAAACACTGCATCAAAAATTCATTTTTACTTTGACCAAGTGGATTTGATCAAAGTTACTTGGTCCAAGTCAACTTGGATCGTGTTGACGCGCCTTTACACGCCATTATTGTNAATTTATTGAACATAGGTAAAAGCTTCAATTTAAATTTTGTTTATATGTATATTTTTTTATCTATAGGAAGGGATATGAAAACAGTAAAATGCTATTTCATAATATAATAAAACTTTTGCTTAATAACCTACGGAACCCTAAAAATATTTGGCTGCAAGTACATTCCTGTGATTTTTATAGTTTTAGTATTAAGATAATAATAATATAAATTAAATAATGTGTTCTCTTAATGTGTTGCCCTCTAGCTTTGTCTATTTATTATATAAGTTTTTAATAATAAACCCTTAATTAAAACAAAACTATTTTTTATCAGTCTACGTGGACGTCTTTTTTTATCGTTACATGGAACTATCGATCTGTTATTACATAAACATTGTCACGGCAAAATACGATTTTCTTTACTAGATTCTTTGTAAACAAAAAATTAAAGTGGTTGAAACCTTCATTATTGTATAATTTACATTATTTGTGTGGAGATTATGTCACATTTGTGCACTAAGATGACCGACCATAATTATTAGTTCTCAATTTCGAAATGGTAGTGAATATTTAAATTCAAATGAAATGTTTGTTGTTGAATATCCTCCTTCCTTTTTTCTTTAACTATGTTTAACTTTAAATATTTATTATGTATTGAAATCGTTATTATTAAAACACCTTTTCTACTTTTTTTATTAGAATGTAAAAATGTTCATACTAAATTAAAAATACCTGCAGATACTTCGTATTACATTTTTAAAAAAAGCAAATGAATTTTAATTTACTCGTGATATTGTACCGGTTTCTTTCTATAGAAGGTAAAAGAGAAAATTAAATTATTATTATTTTTTTTTTTTAGACCTCGTGTTTTTATTCGATGCGTCTCTCCTTTGCTTCGGTATTTTGTTATTTTTAATAATGAAGTCCCACTTTTAATTTTTTTTCCTTCTTCCTTTCTCAGGTAGGTACATAAAAAATGATGTAGATTAAAGGAAGGCGTGATTGTGTGGAAGCCGAGTATTGCTTTGGTCCAGGTGAAAACTAATTATTTATCTGTAATATTAACAGGGTTAGGCTTTGATAACTGGACTGGCCAAATTAGCTTGGACCCCTCCCCCCCACGTGGCATCCTATTTACATTGATTTATCACTACTAATTTTAAAATCTACCTCCGGTTCCTTCAATTTAACTTTCTAATAAATCTTCCTTAAATAAAAAAAAGTCCGAGTGTTAAGGCCCGAGCTTCAATTTCCTCTCTACTTTTTTCTCTTTCTTCTTATAAGAGCTATCAACAGATCGCGTGTAAAGTTATCATTCTAACTAGGAGGATGAGACAAAATAAATCACTTTGTTTAATTATTTAAATAAAATATTAGTATGAGCAAGTGACAGGTTTTGTACAAAATACATCTGTGTGAATGCGGGTGCCGGTTTATCTTTTCAGAATTTGTTTGTGGCCCCTCCCGATTTCGGGCCCGTTTCAATTTGTTATGATTTCTTTTTTTTATTGAAGTG
>KZ651207.1:1064850-1076026 GCA_001010745.2 Gerris buenoi
TTTTTTTCTTTTTTCTATCAGTAGGAAGTACTACTTTTTTGTTTTTTCTTATCTATCACCGCTTTTTATTTTTTTATTTTCTTGGCTTCGCTCTCCTTCGGCAACTTTACGAAGTACTCAGGAACTTCATTCCAGCTTGGGGGAGTATGGTCGAGCCTAAGTACATAGGTCGTTTTCATATTATTATTTTTTATCTCCGACCTATTCACGTGCCCGGGCTAGTCGCATCCGAGTCTTCCTCGAGTAAGGTCCGGGTCCGTCTCGCCGCCTCGTATTTCTACCGCTTCTTAAAATCAGTTTTAAATATTCCTTTTCCCCGCTTTTTCTTTCCTTCCCTATTCATCCGCCGTCCGATTCCCTATACATTACCTACAACAGTACCCCTTACATCAGCCACAAAATCAGGTATTTTTTTTATTTTTCTATATTTTTTCCAATATTCTCGCACCGCCAGCGTACCTCGTCACAGTCCGCAGAAGGACTAAAAAATATTACCATTTAGTCCTTCCATTGACTTCTTGGCTAAATATGATAGGGGAAGGGGAAAAGGCTACGGATTTGAAAATTTTGGAGAAGAGGGATAAAGAAATAGTTAGGTTCTGCTTTAAAGTCTCTTGAAATTTCTTGATTGTTAGGTCGAAAGTCTATTTCTAAAGAGTAGAAATATAGGTATGGTAAAGAGAGGATAATCAAGACAATCCAAACAAATAGGACTATTATTACCGTAAAATTATAACATAACAGTGTTCAATGAATATTTTTACTTTTCAAAGTGTCATATCCATTTTGGAAGTATCTTTTTACTTTTATATAGGAATATTATAGTTTACATTTTTAAATAGCTCACGCAATAACGGACCTCATTATACCAGACTTAACTTAAAAAGGTTACGCTTGGTAAAGAAAAGTTCCGAGACGCCCTTCGTCCGTTGTTTTTTGTACATATTTTCTTTTTTATTTGATTCACCGTCATTTATTCGTAGTAATATTATATAGGATCCATTTTAATAATTATGATGGTTCAACATTTGTAATATAATTTTTAAAAAATTAACATTGTTACTTCTTGTTTATTTGGTATCGCTACTTTTATCTGTTGCCTATTATTTGCCGGCAGTTTTAATTCTACCTTCTCTTATCTGTCTGCCGTGTACTTTTTCTAGTAGAAAAACAAATGGTTTTTTACAAAAATGTCTGCACCACCATTAAAAAACTTGTTTGCTAATAAAAAAATCCTATGATATTCGGAATATCTCTTAATCTATTATGGAGGGGATAGTAAATTAAGACAAGAAAAGATCTGATAATGAATGATACAAGAAAAAATAAAATAAAAATATTTTTATGGCTTAAAGAACAAGTTAAATATGTCTTTCAGGGAATATCAGATAAGAAAAGCTATCATTTTGATACATTGCCGGTGGAATGGTCTCAGAAGCTCTGAGTCAAAAACCACTAAAATACATGTAATCATCTTTTTTTGATCAATGTGGGTGTTATATGATGTTTACACTTCTGGCCGTGTGGGCGTTTTGGACCTGCCATCTGGCCCAACTGTTCACATATTTTCAATTTAATTTTTTTTTTAAATTTTCAATAATAGTATTTTTTCAATGAAGGTTAAAGCCTTTTTCCTTTGTAGTTAAAAGGAAAAATTTAGTTTATATATAAAAAAAATCTGTCCGATACAACTAGTATCTACTAAACTAGTACTACTATAGGAGTACATAATTACTCGGTGCAGTGTTTTCCATTTTCTACTTGCTTTTAGTTTTTTGTGGTTAAATTTAGTTATTATTGAACGTTATATCAAAATTTACCATACAAATCCCTCATCTTTACCGGGGAACCAAACTTAGCGTTTGAACCTTTTATCTCAGAACTATTTTTACCCAGGAAAAGCACTTATATGGTTAGATTTAAGTGCACTTATCAATGGAGTACTTTTAAATCTAGAATTTTTCTCCATGCCAGCTCGTCGTTTAATTTTTCTTAACTTGTTTGCCAAATTTCTTCGAAATTAGCCCGAAGTTCAGGCTTCACACGCTATACGCAGACAACAGACCAACATTTTTAAAAAACACTTTTTTAAACCAACACGTGGGAATCCATCAAAATCTCAAAATCGAATTTTCGCCCTTTCACAATGCGATATGATGTAGAGATGCTCTTTATGTGTACTATACGATATAAAGTTATGATTTTTATATATAGGCATTTTCCCAATACTAAATTTTTTAACTACTATGGTATTATTTAAGTTGTATTTTACTTATTTAATTCAATATTTACTCATATTACTTGTTAGGATGTTTAAATCATATTATAAAGTTAATGATTAATGATGGATCAGAACTGAAGGTATTATATTCTTAAGAGTTTTGTTAACTTCTTTTGGTCTGAATTCTTTAATGTATTTTTTTAAAGTTTTGCCTTTGGTCTGTAGAGACGCATAGGCGTAAGGGCCTGTACTACTGAACTGAAGATGAAACTAAGAAGACAGTAAATTAAAGAGATCCTATAAAAAATGTTATATATACTTGTATTTTAATATCTATGAACTTTTGGGCCCTTGGTAGCACGGAGAAGAGAGCGCTTGCCTTTCAATCAGTCAAGGAAATCAGCATCGGGCGTAGTCAGTAGTTGGATGGGTGTCCATAAGACCATAGAGCTGTGGGTTCATCTCCAGGATCGGGCCCCCCTCAATCTTCACCAAGCATTGTTTAAATAAAAGCTTAGCTACTCGAAAAGTATCGCCACCAGGGTTAGGAACCAAACACTTCTCACAAATGTAAAGAGTTTGGATCCTAACCCGGGTTTGTTCAATGCACTCAACTAAGTTGCCTGCGTGGTCGGGTGTAAACCATATAAGTCGCACTAAAATTGGTAATTGTTGCTTGACCACGACAACATGACCTTGGTTAGGTTATTGCAATAGGGACACGAAAAAACAAGGTTATATAATAATGCTTGTCAAAGAAGATGTGGGTGAGCGACGCATTTCTTCCTACTGTTTTGTATGTTTTAAAATGTTTTGTTGCTCAACGAATAAAAGAAGATTACATAAATTATACACGAGTAATAAAGTTATTGTACAATGAGTGACTTGCTAAATAAATGTATAATTATTAGGAGTCAAAAATTACTGGAAATAATAACTTTCTTAGTTAACGTTTATAATAGGATTTATAATTAATATATTATCCAATTATGGATTCGTTAATTAATTGTTGTTGCAAATTAATATCAAGCGTATGTTCCCTAAGGGTATCATATCTGCAGAATATACACCCGTATCTACTTCATTACTGTAAAATAAGAGTATACTATAATGGTTATTATTTTTACTACGTTTTTATAAGCTTGCTTTCTTGTTTGTTTGTTTGTCCAGTACAAATCTTGCAATCGATTTTTAACTAACTTCCCGAGTAGCGAGTCATTTGAAACTTTTAGAATAGCTCAGAACACGATGTTAATGCATGTTGTTTTCACCAAATTGTGCTGTATGGAAAGTTATTTCGGAAAATCCAAAAAGAAAATTTAAAAACTTATTATTTAAAAGGTTATTTTTATCTTTTAATTGTTATTATTTATTTCTGCTTTGTATGGCTTCCTGTCATTAAGGTTTTATTAAAAAAAATACTTGAAACATCCGAAATAACGTTATGAAACGAAGATTTAGGATATATTTCTAACCTCATATTTCATCTAATCTTAATTACAAAATTAAAACCCAAGAGATAAAACGGACCAAATTTAACACACTTATAAAATTACATGAGGCTGTAAAACTAAAAACTCAAAATATCTGACTGCAATGTATTGGGTTTTAAATTATTTGTTGTAATAAATTCTGAACGCTTTTTGAGTTTTGGATTTAAATTTAGTAATACTATGTAATGTGAAAAGGTTTTGCCACAATATGGCTTACCGATTTAATTATATTGCCTCTGTTTTCTCACTTAATGTCGACGAACACTAGTCTGGCCCGAGTCGGCAATCCCGGGGAATTTAAAAAGTCGAGAGGACCCACGGCCATGTAGTGTTCTATACATAATCCTGGTCCAAAAAAATTCGCTAATGAAATCCACTACTCATATCTTTTTTCCGCTTAAGCCTTAATTAAATTAATTTAATGAATTTTCTTAATTTAATGCCATCGGCAAAAGCCCGAGTTGACTCGGGCTTCATTTAATTTAATTGATTTATTTCCATCAGCAATCACCATGGCCGAGCCGGCAATCTAGCCTAATATTGAACGCATCCCAATTAATTTTAATGCATTTATTTCAGCAATCGGGCCGAATCATTGTTCTCCTCCTAATTCAATTTAATGTATTTAATTCTATTGGCAAAAATCCGGGCCTAACTGTCAATCGGTCCAGTCTAGTTAACTTATCCTAATTCAATTTGTTTGTGTTTATCTTTTTATTTGATAATTTTTTCCTTTGTTTTGATTGTCCAGAGTGGGGAGTCTCAAAGTCCCTTGCCTTCATGTATTTTAGATTCAGTCTGGTCTTGTATTAGCCTCCGTACGGAAGTGTTTCTTTCGCTCGTCAACATCCGCACCTTTTCGCACTCTCGCTTATTTTTAAATAATATCTTATCTTCCATTTTATGAGTTACACGCACATACAAACACATTTATACACATATACACCTACTCACCTATCTTTTCATTATATCTGTATCTTACATATATATTATTCTACCTATCTTCTATCTAGCTACTCTTCCACTTTTCAACCGTCACCAAAATTGGTAAGTAACTTTTCTTACTCACACATCCTACAGTCTACTTCTCTGAGAGTCCCGCACTCTATTTGCAATTTACCGCACATACANAGTAAACTACCATGCATGCCCACATGAGCTCTAGTTTTAGTCAGCTACACGTTTAATTTACTATCCTATAGTTGTATTATACGCTACACATACAGAAATATTACTATACAGAGGGTCCACACGAGAAGGAATCAAAACTATACATGTTGCTGTATAGTTTTTATTCCTTCTCGTGTAGCCCCTCTGTATAGTAATATTTCTATATGTATAGCGAATAATTCGACTATAGGATAGTAAACTATACGAATAGCCAACTAAAACTAGAACTCATGTCGGCATAAATGCTAGTTTACTATAGCTATAGTAAAAACTATACGCTAGTTTTCTATACCGTGTGTTTTCACCTTTACAACAAGAAATTTTAATTCTGGTAGACATGAGATTAATTTTACTACGCTTTTTTTTTTTTTTTTTACAAAAACTTCGAGTGATCCATATTTTTTCCATTGTAACTTGCTTTTTTTAAATGCAATTGACTCTTTACAGTACTCATTTTAATGTTTTCTTTTTAAGGACTATAAAAAAGATTCCCATCATGACATCCGAAAAATCAATCCTTTTCACGTTATTTAACGTTGAATAAATCGATTTAAGCAGTCAAAAGAAAAAGATCTTCTTTCATCGACCATATCTCGCTCTGTATTGGACCCAAAATATTTAAAAAAAAATTAATTTCTATCATTTTTCACAATTTACAATTACTTTGTTCTCAATACTTTTTTCGATAATAACAATAGTTTTTTAGAGTTATTCGTAAAAAAAGCGTCCAAAAAAACCGGATCAAAACATTTGAAGAAGCAATAATCCTATTATATTTCAGCGGAAAAACTTAATTGCTTATAAGTTCAGTGGGGCTTGGTTATGATGAGGAAATTCTCATAATTGTACAAGTATGCGTTTGAAAATTGTAGGGAATATTGAGTGTGTACTAGTTTGTTTGCAAGTTGCTCTTGCGTAACCATTACTTTACACCTTAACGTCTTTCCGCTAAATAAAATTCAATTTTTTTCTTTTTTTGGGTATTCTCTATATAATTTTTGAACTATATATTTTCTAATTGCTTGTACATTTATAGCAATTAATATGTTTCATAGCTGAACTGAGCTTTTAATTTTATAATGGAATCAATCTGAGTGTCTATTTAGGAATTCCGTTTTTTGAAATAAAAAAGCAAAACAAAAAAAACAAAAAAACACTAACACTTGTTTATTTTGGACTAAAGAAAATTCTATGAAACTAACAATGCTTTTTTTTATCTAAAGAGATAATTATTGTATTGGATTAATTATAGTTTGTCATTAAATAGTGTTTACCTCTATACAATAATTTTGTTTTCTTTTACGACCTATTATTTTGCTTTCGAGCTTACCGCAGGAAGCAGAACACATTGTGATCGATCTGAAGAACGGAATTGTTTTATGACTTCGTTTTAAAATATATTCGGGAGAAATCCGTTTCAGATGTAGGACATATTAATTACGACCGTGCATTAAACATTGGATAAGAAGTAGAGTTACAACAAGAAATTTTANTTTTTAGAGTTATTCGTAAAAAAAGCGTCCAAAAAACGCACATCGGCATTATATAACTATTGTTATTTGAGCGCTTTTCCATAAACACCAAATTTCAAGCAAATCGGTTGTTCCTCAAATTTCGGTGGTAAGGCACTATTTTTTGCCCGAGTAACTGGCCTATTATTATACTTTTCTGTAGTATAACAACTCATATAGCTTCTGGTTTATTACTCCAAACAACACATTATAAGGAAGATGTGGATATACTTCTTTGTAATAAATTAGCATTAGTGCCTTTAAAGAATTATATCTTTTAAGTGCTCTGATTTTAAAACAAGCTCCTTTCAGTTTATAGAGAACAGATAATTTATGTTGTTGAAAACATATACCTAGGTATTGTTATACATATACATATTATATTTTCGAAAGTATAGCCTGCAGATGGTCTGATATTATTTTCCACACTCTGCCCTTATTAATTATTGCTAAATTGATACTTCTATTCATAAAAAAATGCAAACATTTTAGACAGATTTATAAAATAGTCAGTAGTGTGCCAAATAGCTTCCTCCTATTCTGTCATGTATTTGATTGATGGTATGCTTTTACATATCATTGTCTAAATTATTTAACTGTTTCTCCCTTTTTAGGGTTTCGATGATCATTCCTGAAACCTTTATACCGAGGGTGATGTGTCTGTATGTGACCGTCGTTCTTAAGTTCATATCCAGAACCGTTCACTATGAAGATGAGAAATTTAAAATAAATGTAATGAATGTAAAACGGAGCAATCTCATTACTTACTTACTTCTCATTGCTTTCATTTTGAGCGGGATAGGGAAATACTTAAATGTTATTTTGGCAAATAATAGCAACTGTGATTTCTTTTTTTAATTCTGTCAAAATTATATCGGAGACATAAAAATATTTCGTTCTTCAGAATGATCAGGAAGATAGCAGTCTTATTACATAAATTTGTAAAACGGAGCAATTTCGAAATTGTTTACTTTTTTTTCTAATCTAATTAAATTTTATATTTAATTGCGAGTGGAGGTAACGTTTAAGTTATTAACCCATATTAATTTATCATAATTAATTATCATTGGTTAAATTTTTTAAGTAGTAATAAAATTATTGCAGATCAGTAATGACTTAATTTATTGATTGAAACTTATCATTCAGACGTTTTATTTCTCAGAATACTGTCGTTGCATTGGTAGTTAATTTTCCTTTTTTGGAATGATTTAAAACTCAATAATGTAATTCTATAAAATACAAACATTATTGTGGAAGGTAGACCTTCCTTTGGCATAAATTGAAGATTTTTTTCTTTCTTTTATTTTTTATTGCCGGCAAGCTTATATTTTACGCGGAGCCGCTGTTATTTTATTATTGTTGACATTGGGTTTCCGTGCTCGAGGCCAGTTTACAGCCTCGCCAGACGATAAATAAAGAAAGAGATTTTTGGACGGCTAACAACTTACTGAGCCGGGTGGTATCAAAGGGTTTTTTGGGGGCCCCGAAAAACGCATCGTTTATGTTTATAAATTATATCGTGCACGTTGAAAGGCACAATTAGTCGGTGTCCGAGGCCCAATCAGAGGTGAGGCTCTGAAACTGTAAGGGATTACAGAAGAGCTCAGCTTTAACGACCCGCTTACAAGCACGGGCACCCTGTCTTCTAAACCCTTGATTATGATATGTGACTGTTAACATTCTTAATAGTAAATGAGCTCTAGAAGCAAAACAATAATTCACACAACCACTATGTATATTATGTTCCATTTGGAAATTCAGTATATCAGTTTAACGCTCCTAGTTTAAAATCTTGTTTGTTAGGATATTCCAACCAGGTTTCGTGAAGGTTTTGTAATATAATATATTACACTTATTTTTAACCATTTCAAAATGTTAAAATAGTATTAACATTTCAAAAAATTATGGTTGTTCTGGAAATTAATAATTACAATAGGGTGCGATTTAAAATGTTTATTTTAAAAAGGAAGGGAACAAAGTAATGTGAGTATATACAGAAACAAAATAATACTTTGAGTAATGCGTTATTATTAATTAAAAAGGATATAAAGAATAAGTATAATGGCATATTATTACTTAAGTATTGTTCTAAAAGTTAATATTATGTAACCATTGTAGTTTTTCTTCTTTATATATATAATTAATAAAAATGTAATTATTTCGTAAATTAAAAGGATTTTAATTAATAAGCCTTAAAGCTGTCGCAATGGCTTNTAAATTCATTCTGCGACTCTTCAACATGTGTGACCAAATTTTGAAAAGCGTCTTTGTTCTTCACCGTGAATTCAAAACTATCGGGATCGCCACCTTCTTCGGAGATAGCCTGCTTTAGCCGCTCTTGTAAGTCAACCTTTTTTCCACTAACTGACAGTGAACGCTCCTTCAATTCAGCTTCTAACTCCTTAACTTTTAAATCAACTAACTTAACACTTTTAAACATACTTACGGCTTCCGCGTTTACTTCTGACACCAATTGTTACGTTATAAAGAAATAAGTAAGTAAGTAAGCGACTAAACTTTGATATATTAAACTCAAAACTATCAACAATAATACAAATATGACACATTCAAGAATTCTCTAACTAAAACTGTCATTATATAAATATAAACAATGTTGACATGACAGGTGACGTAACAATATGATTATATTATTTCGAATCCAAATAGAGATATGTAGTAAAATTATATCTATGCAATTATTCATTTAAGATAAACATTTAAGATAAACTTTATAGATAAGTTAAAGACAAAATATATATGCTAAGTGAAATGAGGAATGTGATTCAGTTAGATTTTCTTTATATGAATTATTTTTAAGACATTCTTTGTCTGTTGATTACATATTTAACTTATCGCGAGTGATCTTAATCAAGTCGAAATGGTTACATTGTGTACGCCATGTGTGAAATTTCCAGTTTCAACACAAGGGAAATATATTAACAAAATAATTATTAGTTTTTTTATTAAACTATATCGCATGTTAGTTAAATATATCCTGTTCTATGTAATTCATCCTTATTCACGGGAAAAACATTAGTAGTTATAAATAAATATTATAAGAAGCGTTTGAAGTAATAAGAGATCCTTAAGCAAAACTTATTTTTATTTTATTTTTTTTTTTTATTAATTCCTATATCTTTAAAAGTATTGTTTCCCGATTTGAAATAAATTTGTAGAAATGAGACTAAAAATGACCCTATAATAATTTCTATGCCGTGCACACATTTAAGAAT
Organism: Gerris buenoi; assembly: GCA_001010745.2. Lineage (NCBI taxonomy): Eukaryota > Metazoa > Arthropoda > Insecta > Hemiptera > Gerridae > Gerris > Gerris buenoi. The sequence continues at coordinate 1,074,479 of KZ651207.1, forward strand.
AAAATAAATGTGTCCCCCCATTGGAAATCAAATCAGGTCCAACAACCAAACATTTTAATTTCTAATGAGGTCACATAATTTTATATGGATCCTTCCTCCAATATAATAGTACACGGTTACCACCAAAAACCTAGAACTCAATTAATTATTGCAGGGTGTTATAATACTTGTTAGTATAAGAATATGAGATCATGGATATTCTCAAAAAGAAATTTTTTCAATTTAATGTAAAACAACTTCTTCTAGCTAATATTTTTATCTTAGGGTGGTACTAATGTATTGTTTCTCATTAAACCATATAGGATAGGAAGATCAACTTTTGTTTGGATTTTGCTAACCTTATTTTATTTTTTTTCTTGTACATAAAAGATTAATAATAGTTTATTTTTTAAAATATGGGAGAAATTCTTAATGGAAAATCAAATACGGCTCTTAGTAGTTATAAAAACGTATTTTATTATTTTTAGTTGCTTTTTATAAGCGTACAAGTTAAATAACCAAGATGCTCTACATTTACATGCTTTATTGAGATCGGTAGATCTTAATAAAGATACCCTCGTGTTTATTTGTCCCTTTTTTGTATCCCGAGAAAAAATAAGGTGTTGTGTTGATAGAGGAGCGATAGGGTCCCTGGTCGTCATCTCTAATTAAGTTTAGGGTCGAGAAAGAACTTATCGTGGGTCCATCGGATAAGTCATACGGGGCTGGCTTATCAACAGCTCATCAGATAAGTCTCTTCTATAAGGTGCCCGGTGTAGATTTAACACGAATGGTTATATAAACCGGGTTCTTGCTATCGGGGCCGAGCCCGCGGCTGGATAAGGAGGATCGCCGCCGCCGCCGTCACTCCTGCCGTGAATTAAAAAAGTGTATAAAAAAACGTATAACTTGAGGAAAGATTAAAAATAAGGGTGGAGAGATGGGAGAGCTGTGACGCTTGTAAACAGAGCGGTCCAAGAACAGGCAGCCTCCCAGCTCCTTTCAATTACCTGCCGCTCAGACAAATTCTCCTCTTATAATTATCGTGTCGCTCGTTTTTCACCCTCTTCTAACCATAAATTAGAGCCACTTAAAATAAACAATTCCCAATTTCGAACAAAAATATAACGTGGCAAGGCCTTGGAAAGCCGAACGCTTGTAAAATGTGTGAGGTTTACGATTCCGACTAAATTAAATTCGATATTAAAATGGCTGGTGGTGATACGACGAGTTTTTACGCTTTAAGATCTCCTCGCTTGCTTCATAGCCGGCCCCGCATTACAATCAAAGAGTTTATTACTTACAGTCTCCCATGATCAACTGAAGGTACATACTCCCTGGGACTTCCTTCCACCTAAACCTGCATATCTCCTACTAGAGGTCGACCAAGAAGTCATGAACACGGTAGAAACTGAAAGCTTAGCTTCGTTTAAAGTCGGGACTTCCGAGTATTGCCGAAGTCAGTATAGTCGGGTGCTATTCTAGTTGTCAAATCTCATGAATAACAACAGGAAGGTTTCCAATCTGTTAGGTTTCCTGTTTTGTTTGTTTTTATACAGTACGAGTTCG
>KZ651208.1:19171-33112 GCA_001010745.2 Gerris buenoi
ATTAAAATAATGCATTGTCATCGTGTTCTGAGCTGTTCTGAAAGTTTCAAATGTCTAGCTACTCGGGATGTTAGTTAAAATTCGATTGCAAGATTTGTACCGGACAAACAAACAAACAAACAAGAAACCAAGTTAATAAAAACGTAGTAAAGTAGACCCGCGCCGGGACCCCGGCGCTGAAGTCTATTTTTCCGTAGTATGAATACTACCAATATAGTAAAATTTGAATTTCTAATTAATCTTAATTAGCACGTTCACTACCATTTTTACTTTCTCATATGAAGAGAAAGTATTGTGATGGCGCGAAAATCCGATTTTGAGATTTTGATGGATTTACACGTTTTGAGGTCCCCTGAGTCCAAAAAAGTGGTTTTTAATAAATGTCTGTATGTCGTCTGTCTGTCTGTCTGTCTGTGCAGACGCCTGGAGCCTAAACTACTGGGTCGATTTTGACGAAATTTGGCATACATGTTCAGAAAAATCATACCCCGAGGTGAAATCGAGAAATGAATTTTAGTTCCAAATTTGGGGGTGCTACCCCCCAAAAATTCTGGAAAAATACGAAAAAAAAAATTATTTCTCGAAAACGGTTCCGACGATTTTAATTAAATAATTCTCAAGTGTAGTCCATTTAAATACAAATCTAATGATATAAGCCGTTTACCTGGGAAAAATCTAGTTCCAGAGAAAGTGGCTTAAAACGCGGACGGAGAGAGCCCGGGTTCGATTCCCCGCCCGGGAGAAGTTATTTCTATGGTATAATTTGATGAAATGTTTAATAGTAATTAAATGTACATACAACACTTATTATGAACTGGTATATGAGAAAGTTTGTCTGAGTTGTCTCGGACTGATTTTTTATTTTTGATCTCGAGATATTTGGTTAGGTAAAGTATTCTTATGTTTAATTGCCAGGTACAGAGAACATTTTTCTGTTTTCAAAATATTATTTTTGTGTTGGTTTTTTTGGACCACCCATATATATTTATAGTCTTAATAATTAAAGACCTTGCTAATTGAGTAAAATATTTTTCCCAACTCAGTCATCAGTAGGGAGGGGTAAATCCGTCTGAGGTATAACTTGGGAATTTGGGCGCCACCCCGTTCAAAAGGGTAAGAACAAGTAAGTAAAAGAAAATAAATAAGAAATAATATAAAAACCTAATTAAACCACCTAGTGGCTTAATAGAATAGGAAGGCGTGGGAAAACTGGGGAACGGGGAAACCAGTTTTAAAGATGAGTTGAGGGAATAAATAATCTTTGGAGAACTTATTAGAGCCTCTAAAATAAAACAATAAAACAACTTAAACATAAACACTTTTATTAAGATCTGAGTAAACAGGCTTTGTTTACTCCCCAGTCAGCAAAGAAAATATAATTGAGCACAGTCACAATAAAACAAAACAAAATGTAAATGAAATAAAATAATAATAACTCTTAAAACAAATAAATCAAATTTATGTATGACTGTGTGATTAAATGATAAATATGTGTATACAAATGTTGTAAGCGCTTCCTATGGGGCCCCAGTACAAATAACTCTTAACGGTGGTCATCCACCTGCCTACGTTATTACCAAATAACTGGGGGAAACACCAAATAATAAAATCATAAATTTAAATAAAAATCATAAAACCTACAAGTAAAATAATGATATAATAATAAGTAAATAAGAAGAGGGCTTCAGGTTAGTTCTCGGGTTGACTGAAGGGGTTCAAGCCAGAAGCTGGTTAAACCTTCTGCTTCTGCTTGCCGGATACTCGTCAAAGAAGAGAGGATAAACCAGAGGGAAGAGAGAAAAGTGTATTCTTAGCCAACCTGCAAAGTTGATGTCTGTGATTGCTCCAGCAAACCTTCTATACCGCTATGTCTGTTGCCTGCTCTGAGTCGTATTAGGGTTGAATAGCGGAGACCAACGAAACGCTTCTGATTTCTGCAATCCAGGATGTTCGTCTCCTGCTTAATCCACCGTAGGTGAAAATAGCCCTAACTTATAACTTCAAAAACTATACCAGGAGATGATTTCTTGGCTACAGCTCTCAGACACAACTCACTGTCCTGACTCAACAAAAAAAGACAAAACTCCTTGAGCTGTTATCACCCCCTCAGGGTTACCCATACAAAAAGTGAAAACAAAAAAAAAAACTAAAACAAGACCTAATAACACAATGACAATAGAGAACTACCTTAAACCTAAATAAAGACCTACTTCTACTACAATCCGCCCTAGATTTTATTTAAACCAATAAAAATCATTAGGGAGGATAAAAATCATAAAAAAAACGTTACATATTTTATTAAATTTGTTTATTTATTATTACACTCTAATCTTTATCACTTTATTATACTCTAATCTATTCTTAATGTTTCAATCGAAACTTTTTCATACTTCGTTATTAAATCACATTAAATCATACTTTTACTTCCATGAAAATAGAAGTTATGGTGATACCCTCCAAAACGTGATTTCGAACTCTCTGTGAAGGAGGGGTCTTACGAACCCGGGGGTATCAGGAAAATCCGTTTCATATACATGTATGTCTGTGCGTACGTATGTATGTTCGTACGTTCATACGTTCGTTCGTTCGTTCGTACGTTCGTTTCTGAAAATGCGTATCAACGACAAATAAATTTGGCTTTTCCTCGAACTACTAAGAGCTTTTCCTCGAACTAAGAGAATAATTTTTAAACTATGACCGTACAAACTTGAAATGTCACTCACAATAATAGAATAACAGTTTCCACCGTGAGCTGCCTCGAGGAAAAGCCAAATTTATTTGTCGTTGATACGCATTTTCAGAAACTTCAGAGCACTTTCTTTCATAAACGGTTCGTTGTACGTAAAAAATGAAGATAACGTTTCTTGTGTGAAATTTTATATTCTTAAATTTTATTTTGATCTGATGTTTAATTGGTCACCGAGCCCCAGGAAACGAGATATTCACAAAAATACGAGAAAAGTCGTGCAAGTTACAAGTTATAACAAGCTAGGTTTTTGCTGAACTGTTCGTTGTACGAAAAAAATTAACAAAAACTTTTCTGTGGGGAATTTAATAATCTTTAATTTTGATCTGATGCTTATTTTGTCTCCAAGCCATAGGAAGTGAGATATTCGTAAAAATACGTAAAAAGTGGTGCGGTGACGGATATTAAATATTCATAGATTTTCTTCGCCCTATAATTCGTAAACCGTCCACTGTACGCAATAAATGAATAAACCTTTTTTGTGGGAAATTTTGTGATCTTTAATTTTGATAATCACCTTGAGCCATTGGAAACGAGCTATTCGGAAATAACCGAATTTGTTGACCTTTGCCCTTGAATATGTTTTAACTAGGGAATCCAATCCCGGACCAAATTTTCGATCCCGGGATTTCGGGACCGTAAAAACGAATCCCGGGATCCCGAGACCAATCCCGGGATTGGCCAAATTCCAACTATAGACTTATAAAAAGCCTAAAAGCATGTAGTTATGTTGCATTATTATTTATTTATTTATTATAACAAAATAAGCCATAATTATTTAGCATTTCTTTTGTTTGTTAAATTATAAACATTAATCACACTAAAGAATAAAAAAATGTACCTAATGAAAACAACTAATCATCTCGTAATACGTTTTAGCAACAAACAAAACTCTGCATACTTGAAATGTTCTAAAATATGCTGTTAAGGTTTTAAAAAATTATTTGAATTTACAAAACTTAACAAAATTGAGCCATTTCTTTTCTAATATGGTATTTAGAAGGACAGTTTTCGTCTGTACTCCAGGTTTATACTTTTTCCAACAGTTTTTACAATAGTTTTCATACTTTTGTAAATTTCTTGATTTAAAAGTTATGAAAGTGTAGTTGGAGCTGGCTAAATACTTTCCTCTCTCTTAATACTTCCTACAGTCCACACCTCGCTGTCAACAAATCTCAGAAGTCTGTATACCCTTACTACGCTACTAAGTGCATTCGTCTTCCTGATTATTATTATTGTTTATTCAATTCATTTGTTTGATTGTTTATTTAGTTTTTCTTCTTAGAAATAAATAAATTATGTTATGTATTTACAAAAACAATAATGATTAACCAGTACTTGTACAGCCAAAATTGCTTAAAACGGAAAAATTTTCATATCCCGAAATCCCGGGATTGTTACTTTACAATCCCGGGATTGCCGTAGGGGTAAATCGGCTCGGGATCCCGGGATCCCGGGATGCGGGATCCCGGGATTGGATTCCCTAGTTTTAACGCGACAAACACCTCGTTGCCGATTTTGGATATGTTTTTCAGAACGTCAAAATGAAGCGATCAAAGAAAAAAATGTTGGCTCCAATTTTTTTTGGAACAGAAAACCTAAAATGACTGGACTATAGTTAATAAAAAGTATAAAGAAATTATAAACAAACATTGAATATAAAAGTTTTTTGTTATAACGGATAAAAATTAATCAATTTGTTTTGTTTTCGCATAAACTCTCCTTGAACTCTAGATGTAAAAAAATCTCCTTTCTTTTACTTCAGTTTAGCCCTAAATATCGCAACGGATCACAACATAATATATCCTCTAATTATTTTTGTATACTACCGACATTTATTAGGGTAATTTTTATATATATGTTATATATATATATTTTTTATGTTTATTATCATCGTTATTTTTTGTTGCAAAACTATATAATTAATATTAGCTGTTTGTATGATGTAGTTTATACAGAGTTCTCTCTTGACACGGCAACATTTCATGGAAGTCATGTGTGGGATTTCCACACCGGTACTGTTTTGTTAAAAAACTAAAGTTGTAATTTACTTATTAAAGGAATTTTAGTTTAAACAAAAAAAAAAAAGAATTTAATATTAAATCGGATTGAGTTAGCATTCTTAAATAGAACACTTTAGAACACTTTATCTTTACTACACACACACTAATTACTTAATTTATAAACATTTTTTATGAAAGGTTTGTAACATTTTCATGAGAATATATTACTTAAAAAAAAAATATATCTTACTAAAATTTGCAAGATATGGTTTGTGTACGTAGTTTCTAAATTTATTTTTATATAATCATTAGTTTAACGCATATATTATAAACCTACAAGATAGCTACAAAAAAATAATATTCAATGTATCTTAAATTTCAAATATAATCAAATTATTTTACAATATCTATTTTATATCACGAGGTCATTTATTCCTTTTAAATTTCCGCATAAATTAAACCTTCCTGTGTGGTAAACATGATGCAACTGCATAATAAAATTGAGGGATTTATAAACTACTACTAGATAATATATCAAGTTTAAGGTTACTACATAGTATTTTCCTGCGTTCCCTAACTATTTTTAACTCTATCCCCACTCTACAAGTTGCCCTTACAATACCAATAGTAGAACTATATATACATCTACATTAAACCTACAGGACATAGTTTGACAAAACTTCAGTCGCTAAACATATCAATATGAAATTCTTGGTAAGTAACCATTTTTTTAAATTTATTTACACTCCATTTAATTTATTTGGTAATATAGAATATAATAAATCTGTTGTATAAAAGTGTAATACAAAAAAAGTAATTAGTTTGTGCCATCTTATTGTGCCTTTAAAATACTTTCTTTTTTTATTGTAATATAATTACTATAAAGTAAAGTGTAGAATGCTCAATATCATTTAATTTTGTTTAAAATTGATCACAAATTTCATTTAAATTCAGTTCCTTTAAATTAAAATTCATGCAGATGTAGGCTATTATATATATTGGTAATAATGCGTGCTGGTATATTATTGGGTGTAATTTAATCATAATTAATGGTAATAATTATAAAATAGTTTACCTCAATAATTAAATAGGTAGATTTTTTAATGCTTTTTTAAATGGATAGGTAAATCTAGCTTTAGTAAGTTAAAATGTTTTTATGTTGTGTCGCAGGCTGTCCTTTGCGTGCTGGTAGGAGTTGCGCTTAGCATGGAATTAAGGGAGAAGAGAGGAGCTGTTCTCGGAGGTCCCCTACTCGCTCCTGGTTTAGGAGTTGCACCTTTAGCTGCTCCCGCTCTTGGAATCGCGCCCCTTGGTGTTGCCCCCGGTATTGTCGCTCCTGGAATCGTAGGAGCTCCTCTTCTTGGAAGGGGCATCGTTGGAGGCGGGTGGGGAGTTCATGGCTAAACTTTATATACTTCAGCATGTTTTCAATCAACTGACAAACTAACTATAATCAAGCCTCGCCACCTTTCTCCTGGAACGAAACTACCGCAGTAATTTCTTCAAAGACACATCCTTACAATACTTCCTATTCTTCAGGGTTCTAAACTACATCTAATTTTTGTTCTATAGTAATAAATGTTTTTTTTGTTTTTTTTTTTCAAACCAATCACTACTTTATTCTGAACACCCAATCTATCATAGATCATAAATTATTCATCTATCATATATCTAGATCATAAATGATTAAAGAAGTGAAGATTAGACCATGTAGACCAAACAAGATGCTGGATTTTAATTCCAAGAAATTATTTTGTTGTGGTTTTAGTGGCACTGCTACTTTGTATATTTATTCTTTGTATTATAGTCTTCGGCTCATTAATTTATTATTTCGTTCATTTTTTAAGTTTTTTTTAGTAATATTCATACTACGGAGAGTTTAAATTTTAAATTAAATCAAGTTATAATTATTATTAACAATGGGAAATAGACAGAGAAAAAATAGAGGCCCGTGGTTCGAGTCCCGTTATATGTCCCGTCTGTTTTTCTCTGTCTATTTCCCATTATTATTTCGTTACATTACCTTTATGCATTTCGCACTGATAAGGTAGGCTATGACATCCAAATCTAAGAATTTAAGTAGGCCTTTGATCTGTGAGAACCATACGCTTATTCTTATTCGGAGAGACGGAATTTAGGAATTTTAATCTCTTTCAAGCAAGATTTACAGATAGAGCTGTTCTCGAAAGCCTTTGCAACCATAGAAAAAATACTTATCTTATCTTACTTTAAGATAAGAAAGAACAGAGACATCACTAATTATACTCAGAGTGAAATATATAGTAAGGTATATTTTTCAAGAAGAAAAAAGAACTATTTTAAAATAATTGGCTGTGAGTAGCTTCCAACTCCTCTAGGTATCGGGAACCTGTATTTACCAGACATGTGCGCTGTAGGTGAGTATAGTAAGATCGTATATGTTATATATTGTTTATATAGCAGCATCGAAAGAAGCATTTTTGCTACAAGCTAAAATTTTAAGTAAGGCCCCCTCAGCTGCAACTGCTTCTTAACGAAGGGTTTTGCTGGGGAGATAAATTTAACTTTGTGTTAAAAAAACAAATAATTAAATATTTATTTTACATTTATTTTACAATATATTCATAACTTTACTTCTAATACGCCGATTAGTTCGAAAACTCCAAAACCCTTAATTTTTATTGACACATTTCACCGAAAAATCATAAATACTTACTCATTATTATAAATAAAATATAAAAATAATTTGGAGCTCGATTTGACTTGTGTTGAAGTAAACTCGTATTTGATGTGTTGACTATTCCAGATTTCAGCATACAGGAACCCTGGTTCCTGTATGCAAGGCAGTACTAAAAAAAATATCCCCGTTGAAAGGAAACTGTTTCTTCAATCTAGAATACAGCGTTGCGTCGAGGTATTCCCCCCCCCCCAAAATTTCACCAATCCAAACCCATTTACATTTTTTCGTCGAAAAAGATAAAAAATAAAATGCAAATGAGGATTCCCTGTAAAGGTCTTATAAGAAAAGTAAAAAAAAAAGAAAAAAAAAAAGTTCTCTATTTTATTAATAACCTAAGCAGTTAACTCCTAATAAGAGCTAAAAAGGTTTTTCCAATCTTACCCCTTTAAAAATAAACATATGCCAACAAGTACTGCATTCTTTAAAATATACATCATAATATGTACAAATGTATGATATGTTACCAAATAATAATTTTTTTTTTTAAAAAAACCTTTTTTTAGCAGGTCAACTAAATACTTTAAACAATAGTTATTATATATTATATATTATGCACCTAGGGAGTAAAGTAAGCCATTCTTCCCTGAGCGAAAAAGATAGTTCTTGAGGCGAAGCCGAAGGAACTATGGTCCCTAAATACCGAGGCAAAGCCGAGGGAATTAGAGTTTTTAATTCGCTACTTAAATAATAACGCTACTTATCGCGAGGGAAATAATGGCACTTTACTCACAAGGTACATACGATATTTTATAGTAAGGAGAAAATACGCATTTTCGTCTATTGCACAGTTTTTATTAATTATTTTAACAAATAACAATAATTATTAGCACTTTTAATAGCAGATATAAGGCATTTAATATTAAAAACAAATGCTAATTGGAATTAAACTCCAGTAGAAGGTTATTTAGTTGCAGGTTATAAATAAGGTCGAAAAAGCAGTGTCGCCAACCTGATTTCAACAACTTCATTACATTAGCCATTCATTTTCTACTTACAAAATATTTAAGTTGCCAATTTTTACTTTTTCGCCCTACTTTTACTTTTTCTTCCTATTATTTGAGTTCAGGGAAAAAAATACTTATTTTAGTCCCTCCAAACTAATGCAAAATCATAACTTTTTCTCCCTACTCGGAGATAAATACATTTTTTACCACTTCAAACCTGAGCTGAAAAGATACGTAGGTTCTAATTATATCTGAAGTACTAAACTATACAAATATTAATTTGGATTATTGTGATCATTGACAATCAATAAAGTAGATACTAATACCTTTAGCTTCTCGATTAATGAAATTGGTTTCGATATCTGATATTTACAAGTTAAAGTACGGTGATAGAATTATACTCTGTAATTGACCTGAAATTTGAACAGAACTGAAAATTTCTCTATTATATTTAATGCTAGTATGAGGTCGTTTATAAAGCTTAAAATTATATTTAAGATTTTTTAACCTTCAGCGCCTATTTGTTTCTCTTTAACAGGCACACAAACTTGCTTTAATTTACACCAATCAATACTACTAACTTCATCAAATTTTTAAAACATAAACCTAAATATCTTTCGATCCGCCTTCAATGATGAATTAAAAATTTAATAACTAGAATAAAATTTGAAGTCAAATACATATTTGAATATGTTTGCATGATTGATGCTCAGGGCATAAATGCGATTGTAGGAAGGAATTATACATTTAACGTATAACTAACTGACGAAACACGATTTCAGTGGAGGAAAGAAAGCACTAAATATATTTTCAGTTTAAATGTAGGATCAAGAGATAACAGAATATGACTTTAAAAAATACAAATACAAAATTAACTAAGACATCTATCTTGCCATATAAAAATAATATGTGCAGTAGACATACTCGTATGTAAATATATATGCAAGTTCATTTACTTTTCAACACTAACACTTCTGAGAAAGGTGAATAATTGCTAACATTTATAATAAAGTGTATTGATCCCAAGATCTCTTTGTAGAAGTCAAATTCTTGTATAAATATAATTTGATACTAGAATTGGACTACTACTAAAAGATCTTAAGATCTCTAAACTTTATCATAAATTTTAGCAATTTCTGGTTATTTTTAATTGGTGTGATATTTATACGAACAGTTATAATAATTATGTATATTGTTAAGCACTGAGGGGTGTTTAATTGCTTTTACTTGTTTCAATGGTAATGACTCCATTATTATTATTTATTGCATGAGAAAATGGAGAAGCTGTTATTAAAAATAAGTAGGCTCGAGCACGGGTCTATCTTAGAGCTATATAAATAAAACAAAGAAGTAAAAGTAAGGCCTTGATATTGCCTAGCCAAGCGATACGGTTGGACACATGGGACCAAGGACGTTATTTATTAATACTTATTTTTTTAAGAAAAGAAAATAAACTTTACAGAGATACTGGATTGAAAATAAACCATGGTATATACTAAATCAATATTACTTCCTAGTCATGAAGGAGTAGTATACCGCCGGCGCCTTGTCAACAAACCATTGCAAGGACGATCTTAAAGGATTTTAAATGTCACAACATGTAAGACTGGACAAATTAAGTATATTTGGTCCCTAACTGAACTTATCTTTGTACCCTAGGTCTTGTAATAAGTTTTAAATGTTTATTACATTGAATAACAATGAGCGAAGGTGTGGTTTTATAACAATGTTCCTATTAAACTAAACTGTTCATTAATCTTAAAGAAAACGTCAAACTCAGTCAATTTATTTTATTACGCAAAACAGAGGATTCCTACACTTACTACTTTACCGCACTCATTTTACTTTACCCTACTCCAGTGTTCCAACTTACGAACATAAGGAACTTAAATCAAAACAAAGATTAAATAATCCAAATTATATTAATAATAACAATGACAGCTAATGATTATTTTACTACGTTTTAATTATTTTGCTTTCTTGGTTGTTTGTTTGTTTGTGCAGTACAAATCTAGTACTCTAGTAATCCAGTACAAATAATTTAAAAAAAATAAAAAATAAAACTTGCACTACTAGCGTTACCTAGTAGAGAACTTTAAAACTAAATAATTATTTTATTCTCATTAATAGAATTTTACATGGGAATAAGTGAGGTTGACACTGATTTAACAGTGTTGTTCGAGATATTTGTTTAGTTAAATTTGAACACCCACCCACGTCTTTGTGTTTCAAACCCTTTTTTTTCTAAACAATTCTTATTATTCCTACTATTATTTATTTCCTGATATTTCTTTCATTATCTTTCTATTATATACTTACAAAATGAAGTGAAAGCTTAACAAATCACTTATGTAAAAAAATAAGCCAAGTCTCGCGTAAAAAGTTGTAAGATAAAAGGTGTAGCGAATTTTCCTTGTCCAAGTAAGTTCTTCAATGTATAAATCCAGTTTAAGTAAATGACTGTATGCCCTCTCTATTATTTGACCCTTATAAACAAAAACAATTTCTTTTCCATATTAATCTACATGTTTAAATTGAAAATCATTTTCTGACTTGGCAAATACGTAGCAAAAACATATTAAACTACAACTAATCAAATAATAAATATACATTTTTAATTTTAGTGGGTCAACACGAAGATACAAAATTGTAAAAGACACTGTATCTATACAATTTTAACCTTTTTGTGCTGCGTATTTGCCAAGTCAGAAAATGTGTGTTTGTGAGGGACAAAGAATAGAGAGGGAGACAGTCACATCATTTACTTGTACTGGATTAATCAGACCTAGTAGAATTTACTTGGACGAGGGAAAATTGACTGCACCTATGATCTCACACTTTGGTGCGCGAAACTTGGCTTATTTTTAAAATGAGTGTTTTTGTTGTATTTGATTGTAATATTACCACTAATATAACTTTTTACATAATTTTTAAGCTATGACAGAGAAGACACTGAGAATTATTGAAAGGAAGATGTTTAAGGACGAGATTGGACAATTTGAGAATTGATCATAATATTAGAGTAGAAAATGATTGATTTAGTTGACATCACGTCTTAATTTATTGTATTGTTTTGTTATTTAAAATATACATAGATTATTCTTGGTTTAGAGTTCAACTAGGCTTTATATAGTACTCTTAGTAATAATACAACACAGATTTACAAAAAAAAATTAAAAAAATAAAAATAAAATGAGAGACATGATTATGAATTATCCGCCATTTTGGATTCCCAACATCGTTATTTTTTTTCTATTTCCCAGCAGACCCTATATTCTGTATTTTAAACAATTCAAGTTCTATGAATATTTGTAACCTACTCTTTAATACTATTTATATTTGATAGCTTCTCCAATAAAAGAAAAGTAAAAAAAAAAGAAAAAAAAAAAAGTTCTCTATTTTATTAATAACCTAAGCAGTTAACTCCTAATAAGAGCTAACTTCAGGGTTCTAAACTACATCTAATTTTTGTTCTATAGTAATAAATGTTTTTTTTGTTTTTTTTTTCAAACCAATCACTACTTTATTCTGAACACCCAATCTATCATAGATCATAAATTATTCATCTATCATATATCTAGATCATAAATGATTAAAGAAGTGAAGATTAGACCATGTAGACCAAACAAGATGCTGGATTTTAATTCCAAGAAATTATTTTGTTGTGGTTTTAGTGGCACTGCTACTTTGTATATTTATTCTTTGTATTATAGTCTTCGGCTCATTAATTTATTATTTCGTTCATTTTTTAAGTTTTTTTTAGTAATATTCATACTACGGAGAGTTTAAATTTTAAATTAAATCAAGTTATAATTATTATTAACAATGGGAAATAGACAGAGAAAAAATAGAGGCCCGTGGTTCGAGTCCCGTTATATGTCCCGTCTGTTTTTCTCTGTCTATTTCCCATTATTATTTCGTTACATTACCTTTATGCATTTCGCACTGATAAGGTAGGCTATGACATCCAAATCTAAGAATTTAAGTAGGCCTTTGATCTGTGAGAACCATACGCTTATTCTTATTCGGAGAGACGGAATTTAGGAATTTTAATCTCTTTCAAGCAAGATTTACAGATAGAGCTGTTCTCGAAAGCCTTTGCAACCATAGAAAAAATACTTATCTTATCTTACTTTAAGATAAGAAAGAACAGAGACATCACTAATTATACTCAGAGTGAAATATATAGTAAGGTATATTTTTCAAGAAGAAAAAAGAACTATTTTAAAATAATTGGCTGTGAGTAGCTTCCAACTCCTCTAGGTATCGGGAACCTGTATTTACCAGACATGTGCGCTGTAGGTGAGTATAGTAAGATCGTATATGTTATATATTGTTTATATAGCAGCATCGAAAGAAGCATTTTTGCTACAAGCTAAAATTTTAAGTAAGGCCCCCTCAGCTGCAACTGCTTCTTAACGAAGGGTTTTGCTGGGGAGATAAATTTAACTTTGTGTTAAAAAAACAAATAATTAAATATTTATTTTACATTTATTTTACAATATATTCATAACTTTACTTCTAATACGCCGATTAGTTCGAAAACTCCAAAACCCTTAATTTTTATTGACACATTTCACCGAAAAATCATAAATACTTACTCATTATTATAAATAAAATATAAAAATAATTTGGAGCTCGATTTGACTTGTGTTGAAGTAAACTCGTATTTGATGTGTTGACTATTCCAGATTTCAGCATACAGGAACCCTGGTTCCTGTATGCAAGGCAGTACTAAAAAAAATATCCCCGTTGAAAGGAAACTGTTTCTTCAATCTAGAATACAGCGTTGCGTCGAGGTATTCCCCCCCCCCCAAAATTTCACCAATCCAAACCCATTTACATTTTTTCGTCGAAAAAGATAAAAAATAAAATGCAAATGAGGATTCCCTGTAAAGGTCTTATAAGAAAAGTAAAAAAAAAAGAAAAAAAAAAAGTTCTCTATTTTATTAATAACCTAAGCAGTTAACTCCTAATAAGAGCTAAAAAGGTTTTTCCAATCTTACCCCTTTAAAAATAAACATATGCCAACAAGTACTGCATTCTTTAAAATATACATCATAATATGTACAAATGTATGATATGTTACCAAATAATAATTTTTTTTTTTAAAAAAACCTTTTTTTAGCAGGTCAACTAAATACTTTAAACAATAGTTATTATATATTATATATTATGCACCTAGGGAGTAAAGTAAGCCATTCTTCCCTGAGCGAAAAAGATAGTTCTTGAGGCGAAGCCGAAGGAACTATGGTCCCTAAATACCGAGGCAAAGCCGAGGGAATTAGAGTTTTTAATTCGCTACTTAAATAATAACGCTACTTATCGCGAGGGAAATAATGGCACTTTACTCACAAGGTACATACGATATTTTATAGTAAGGAGAAAATACGCATTTTCGTCTATTGCACAGTTTTTATTAATTATTTTAACAAATAACAATAATTATTAGCACTTTTAATAGCAGATATAAGGCATTTAATATTAAAAACAAATGCTAATTGGAATTAAACTCCAGTAGAAGGTTAT